>VZTB01002444.1:323160-345957 GCA_013397245.1 Thryothorus ludovicianus
GGCTGAGCGCCGACAGCGCTCCCGTCCCGGCCCCGCGCTCCGCCGCCCGCGCCCGGCGAGCTGCAGCCGGGAGGGGCGGGCAGGGTCTCCCCGGCGGCCCCGGGACCTGCCCGACCCCTGTGGCGGGAGGGACGCGACTCCCACACGCGAGAGCCGCCGCCGCCGCCCTTGCGGGGTGACCTTTAGGGCGCTGCACAAGCGCCGCTGCCGCCCCGGGGTCGGGCGACACCTAGCGCACCCCTGGCCCGGCCGGCTGGGCCTGGGGGGTTCTCTGCGGTGACACCTCTGTGATCACAGGTGGCCAATGTGCCTTGGTTCCCTGGTACCATTACGGGACTGTTAAATCGAATCTGTACATCCAAGCATACTTGAGTTTACCTCTGAACTCCCTGTCAGGTTGCAATATTGTATTACAGATATTTTCTTACCCTTAAGCTACTGATACATTCTCTTGCTCCATCTTCCTTTTTTTTTTCCTTAAGGTCTGGAATCCCGATGAATGCACATAAGATGAGCCTTTCCACGGTGCTATCTAGCAGGTGCACATTCTGGTGGTTCCCTGTGAGAACGACCTAGCCTGGAATCAAGGGCCGCCCAAACGCAACACGCTCTTCTCAGGTCTCAAGAAGAAGTGGTCTGGCCAACATCACAACGTGCCCTCCCTAAGCCATTAAAGCTAGCATTTGGGGGACAGGTCATAATGGGGCACCCTTCTCCAAGTGATCCACAACAACCCTGAATCAGCCCCTGAAGCTGAAGGATCTGCTTTTTTAGGCCCTCAGTCTTACTTTGCTGGAGCCACTCTAGGTCCAGACAGGCCAGATACCCTCAAGCTCACAACACTATTCATGGCAGCAGCTGAGGATGGCTTCCTTAGCTTTAGACATGCAACCAGACTTCTCAAAGCCGTGAAGGCTTGTGGGTTAGAGATACACAGAGGTCCTGTGCCTAGAAGGCCATGTGTGTATGATCAAAGAGAGCCAGGTTTGCCACACGGGTTTTCATCCTGGGTTAGCAGAATCAGCTCTCAGTGGCGTTTATGTGATGGGAAAGAGCTGGAAAGCCACAGGGAAGATGGTAATTGGAATCTCTCTTTTTTCCTTGGTGTCTGGTCAGAGCTGGTCTTTTAAAGAGTCCTGGTGATGGTGGTTGATAACAAAAGCAAACACAGACAGCAGTACCTGATACCCAAGTGAACATCACCTACACTGCAGGGGGAACAGTATCAGTTACAACTTACGGCAGCTGTGATTACAATCAAGCCAATAAATACACAAGCACTGCTGAAGGAAAAGCCACCCATTTTTGACTCCCTTAGACCACCGTGCAGTTGCTGCTCTTGCCAGCTAGTCTGTTCCCCTCTGCTGCTGGGCTGCAAGTTTGTGGTGGCAAATGGAGAGCTGAACCAACTTTTCTTCTAATGCCCTGGGTTCGATTTATAGCCTAGGCATGCTACCCTACGAAGGACTGCAGTTTGGCAATTACGTATGGGTGCACGGTGGTGTCACCCAAGCATGAAATCCACCCAGCAGACAGCCTGCCCTGCAATGGTGTCTCGTGTTACCCATGGGCCAGGACGCAGTTCATCTGCTCTGTGGAAGAGACAGCACATGAGTCAGCCCAGGGCATGTGCAACAGCAGCAGCCAGTGCAGCCCTCTCCTTCTTGCCTTCTGCCTGAGCAATAGGGTCAGCCAAAACAAAACAGGCATGGGACATTCAGGGAGGTTCAAGGTGATACTGAAATCAGGGAAGATTTGAATGGGGATACACTCTACCACAGCATTATTTCCTATGACCACAGAGAATGAGTTTGGAGAAAGCAACTAGAGAACATCTAAAGAACTGTATCACAATTACACGGTAAATGGCCACCCAGAAACAGGATCTTCCTCTGAGCACACACACACCAGCTCCAGTGCTGCTGGTGGAAGCTGAGCTGCAGGAGCTCCTGACTTCATCAGTGTTTGTTCAAGAATCACCGGGAAACTCTCTCCTCTCCTCTTCCTGCAATCATGTGTATTTCTGTATAAATACACAGACAAGTCCTGCTTGGTTGGTGGTGCCCAGAAGTATCAAATCCCCATGACTGCACAGGCTGGGGCATGCAGGATGTGGAATGGGCAAAATGGTTTTTGTGAGGGTTGCAAGCCATTCTTGCCAACCTAGACAAAAATAAAGACCCTGTCCTGTGCGTGGTCAGGACATGCACTGCACTTGATATCTGTGCAGATGTCTCTCAGAATCAGCAGAACGAATAGGCAATGAGGTGCCAAATTTTATTCAAATTTACTGTTTGTTTGGCTGCTCAGATATCAATCAGGCAGTCTCTAAGGCCACCACTGTATGATCTGATTTTTTAAGGCGATAAGGGCCTGAGGCAAGGTTGGAAACTGCCAAGAACAAAATGTGCAAAGCAATGCATGTCCAGGAGATTAGCTGCAGGACCAAGGATGGGGTTAGGGAAAGCTGTGCACTGACACCTAGGAAGGAACAGCCTACAGGATGGAAGTTGCTGAGCATTTATCACACTGCCTCGAGCATAGCCCTCAAAGAGACCTCCTACCTTGTGGGCCTGGAAGAAAGCACTTAGAGCAAGGAAAGGTATCTCATTATGGGGCAGGAGGGTGGAAAGTTATTTCGACTGTAGCAGAGAAAGAGAAATGGCCGGTGCAGAGCAAAACAAAGTAAGAATTTGCCTGGCTTGATTTCTGCCCCTTAGTGCCATTTTTTGGGAGAAAGGACACTGTGTTGCTGATGGTCACACACGGAAACTTTGGGCAACGTGTGATCCAGAAACATCTCTGAAGGGGGTTGTGAGCGATGCTGTGATGAGCAGCAGGAGAGAGGTGTGCCAGGGCAGGGAGCAACTCAGGCTGTGGGACCAAGTGCAAGTTATAACGTGACAGAAGTGTACAAAATGGCTTCAAGTGGGTACTATTCCACGGGCTGCCACTGCAAACCAGTGGGGATGGGCCTGCTGGGAACTGGCATGCCCAGAAGCTGGAAAAGGGCAGCTGCTCAACCGCTTGGCACCAAGCCTGCATCGCACACAACAGGTGAGAGAGGACGAGGAACTGAACAGCAGCTCTCAGACTGCCACCAAGATGCCAGGTGGCAAACAGCCATTTGATAGTCCTCTGGGGCCTCGAGGGGGAGAGTGGTGACCCTCAAGAACTGCCCTCAGGGTCCCAGCAAAGCACATGCCAATGTTTGGTCCCCATGCCAGATTTTTGGTCCTGCAGGACACTGCCTTGGGATTGTCCTCCAATTTTCTGCTTGGGAGGATCAGGAGGAAAAACCATTCTGGGGCTGCTACACATAACACGGCTCAAGCAGGATATGTTGACTCCCAGGACAAAACTGTCTTTCAAGTTTTCCTCTCCTTATCCCTCTTACAGGTGTGGGGTCACTAACAATTAGATTTACAGACGTATGCAGTTGGTTCTCTGAGCACAATGCACAGTTTAAACAGATTAAGTGCATATAGCTGTGCAAGGTGAGGTAACTAAGGTCAAGGATTCATGAACTGGTAGGCCCTGAGGAAATAAATATATGTAGAAATAACCTCCCCCCAAATTCAGACATGGGGACACTATTGTTTTTCCTTAATATCAGTTTTAGTTACCTTGGGGTGCTTCCACAGCTCAGCCTTGGCAAAATGAGGTGTAAGACAGCAGCTGATAACATAGGTGACTCTAAAGAGCACATATAGATGGAAAACCCAAAAGTGTCTGAGGCATTTTTTCCAAACTTGTTTTGTTGAAGAGGAAAACAAATACCATATGTCAGCTGATCATGCTAAAGAGGATGGCATCCATCAGCTGGATTAAATGGTAACCAGGGAATGACAAAGACAATTTTGAGACACAGAATGGGTTGGTTGGAAAGACTGTATAAAAGAAAGCTACAGACCAGTAACAGAGCAGGGAGAGGCCCCAGACTGTCAGAATGCAGTCTGGCACATCACAGCCTGTGTTGAGGTCTGATGCAGCAGTTCCCCATCCTGCAGCAGCAGGCACTCTGTGCATGGCCTGACCCCTGCAGCGTGTGGGACTCACGCTCTGGGAGGGGCTGTGACCTGCTGGTGGCCCTCCTGCCAGCAGGTGCAGTAGCTGATTGTAGGGAGAGGAGTGGACACCCCCAGAGCTGGAGTGGCCACAGCTCCAGTGGCAGCAGGGCATAACTGGTGCTGCCAGAAGTGACCCCCATGCCAGTGAGAGAGGAGTTGGTGCTCATGTGTCTGGGGATTAGTTACGAAATGTGTTTAGGAGCCAGCAGGAATTTATAAGTGTTTTCTAAGTGTCTAACCTAGTGGTTGCACTGCTGTATTGCTGACATAGACCCTCAATGTATAGTTCATGGATTGTTCATTAATTACATGTCCTTAATGAATCAATAAACCATGGCAGTCCTGATTTGGTTTAACTTATGTGAGCTGAGCAACTTTTCCCTGTCACAATGACCAGCTGATGCAGGCTTTTCACCAGTTCTGGTGGGAGAGGACCTAAATGCTCAGTGATAGAAAAGAAAGAGTCACTTCAGGTTGAACTGGTGTCTATGTGCAGAACAAAGGAAGGTTTTTGGGGTGGACTGGATGGTAGGTGAAGACAGAAAACGGAGATGCAATAGAGACAACAAGATGTGTGCCTGGTGTTTGATAACTGGGATAAATACTTCCAGTGGACAGTATAGAGTTCTGGTGATTGCTACAGTGAAACCTGCCAGCCGCCAGCACTGTTCTGATGGCGACAAAGGCAACTT
This sequence comes from Thryothorus ludovicianus, assembly GCA_013397245.1. Classification (NCBI taxonomy): domain Eukaryota; kingdom Metazoa; phylum Chordata; class Aves; order Passeriformes; family Certhiidae; genus Thryothorus; species Thryothorus ludovicianus. Next base: position 327,923 of record VZTB01002444.1, read on the forward strand.
GGGAAGGCAGCAGACGTCACATCATATTGCCAGAATTTTTCTTTTTGTCTGATATGGAAAAAATTACTCTGATCTCACAGAAAACAATATGAAAATACTGTCTTGCATGAAATGTACCCTGTTTTCCTTGGGACATCTGGAAGTGATCACCACATAGGGGAGCAGCATTACCCAGGAACTGGCTATGAAGCTCTCATGAACACATGTCTTGTGATAATGGGTACCTGGAACCTTATTGGAGCAGTAGCCAACTTCCTGGTATGCAGCCACCAAGCTCAGGCAGCTCCATGAGCTCCTGATGCAGCCAGGAGCTGCAAGTCTGAGGCACAGATAGAGCTTCACCCCTGCTTGCCCAAAAACATTGTCCCCATTTGGCTCCTACTGGACGTAGAAGCACCGTGCACCATCACAACAGGCTGCCAGCAATTTCCTGTTCAGGCAGCAAGATTGCAGGATTTCATTCTCCACTTGGCCCTGACCATAAGCCCTGTGTGGGGTTTCTGGTGAAGGTTGTGTTTGAGCACCAGCCTGCTTGTCTGCTCCAGTTAGAGCTGTGCTGTCTCCAGCGCCAGCCAGCCCAGGACATCCTGCAGGAAACCAAGTCATAGAACGAGAACTAAATAAACTCCAAAACTATTTTCAGGCCTTCTCTAAAAGAAAAAGAAAACAAAATTTCTAAAAAGAAAAACAAAATCAGAGTGGAAAAACATTTCTATTTTTAGCCATCAGGAGCAGGACTTATCTAAGCAGCACCGCACAGGGGCTGGCAATGGGAATGGTAAGTTAAGATTCGACTTGTTCCTAAACATCAGTGGGATGTTACATGAATTACAATGTCTGCCAGAGGCCTTTCTCCTTCTCCTCATGGGAGGTCTTATCCCTGAAACTATTCACAGATATATGTGGTAATGTTAAAGATTACTCCAGCACTGTCCACACTAGAACTTCTTACCGTCTGAAGGAGGATATGTCTGCAAACTGGAGAGCCTGCGGCCCACTGTGGCTTTTTGGTGGCCTTTGATTTGGCTTGGGTTGTCTGGTTCCACTGTGACGTTCGGCAGTGGCCAACACTGCACCCTCACTTGAAGTGACACATGACGTGTAAAAAAACCACATTTTCACTGGAGAGTCCCTCTACACAGCTGAACTTCCGGTTATTATGACCAAAGACATCATGCATCTGTGAAGGAAGCTGTCTGTCTTCATTTCCCTCGTGTGAATTTGGTGCTGTGGTAACCATTTTGGACTATGGAATTCCCATTTCTCTTTTAGCCAGTCCTGTGGGCTGCAGCACACCACACAGCCTGAAAGGCATCATCATGCTGGCCAAAGGGGGCAGACACATCCAATAGGTGTTTATAAAGCACTTTTCTCATGATAATTCTCATATAATATTTTATTATAATTAGTAGGAGTGCGAATGATTTTAAAAGCTAGATGAGCCTTAGTGTGTGTTTTTAGATGCTTGTATACCTTGGAAAATCTGCTTTGCCCTTGTGCTCAGATAGCCAGGATATGTTTGACATGGACATTGTACCAGAACTGTGTCAAAGTGAATCCATCCTGCAACATCCTGGTGGAACCTGGTCACTTGTGTCGCTGGTGCCCACAGATTGATCAGGCATTTCTCAGAAACTCTCAATCCTGTCTGAATCAGATACCACAAGTGGTGGCCACAGGGAAGTGAACACCATGAGCAAACAGCTCCACTGTGTCTGCCCTAACAACGGGACAGGTTGTGTGCTGTGATGCTGCTGTTATTGACAAAAGGCAAAACCTTTGTTTTCCCCTTATTTAAACCTTATTTATCAGCTGAATAACACAAATCTTTGGAGGATATAATTGTGACAAGACCTCCAAGTCATTTAGTTTTGAGTTGCACTTTTTCTCTCATGGGAAGTATCCCCAAAATACCAACATGCAAATCTGTTCTTCTGCATGTTAAAAGAATTCCCCAGGCAACCAGGACCAGGAACTCAATAGAAATTCCTTTTCCTCCCCACTCATATTTCCTTTTGGAAAAGCAGTCACTATTGGTAATCAAAGATTAGCTACCAGAGCCTGATATTCAAAGCACTTCACAAATGAACACTCCATACCTAAATGGTCTTAATTAACTAGCTTTGTTACAAGCTAGTTTTGGTGACTGTGAGCACATAAGGCTGGCAACACCTGGAGCACACCAAAGGTCCATTTAATCCAGTGTGTCTTCTCCAGCTGTGGTCAGTACCAAATATTTAGAAAAAGAGCCTAACAACAGGGTAAGTACAGTGTCCTGTGTGACCTCCCAGGTGCCAGCAGTCTGCCACCTAGGGATCTCACACGCCAAAGAGTACATTGGCAGCTAAGTAAACTGGGTGTAGTCCCCAGCCTAATCGGTGGCTCACTTTGGAGAAGCAGTTTGTATCAGGCACGTTGTGCCTCACCCTCCAGCCTAATGGTGTGACTGCTGCCCCTGCAAGGTCACCTGGGCAAGCTTTAGAGGCCAGCAGGGGTGCAGGGGTGCAGGGGTGAGGAAGGTGTCACCACAGGCATACACTGCACAGAAAGAGCCAGCGCTGGCCTGTCCCTGGTGCATTTCACTGGTGCTCAGCAAGAGGGCTCAAAGCTGTCCCTGGTGTGGCTGAGTAAGTCACCATTACCCTCAGAGAGCCCACAGATCAGCCTTCCCATGGGGTGTGCAGTTACAGGTGAACCATAAAGCTTGGTGGACACACGGTAGTTCACCTGATGAGGGAGGTACCTGTCCTGCTGTCACACTGCTATCTGAGCACCCACCTGTCAGCACCACCTGAAAACAAACAGCCTACAGCACAAGAGGGCACCCAGAGAATCTTTCTCCTTGTTCCGGTTTGAAAAGCAAAACCAGTGAGACACTCTAAATCAGAAATACAATTTATTAGGAAAAGGGAAAATAAAACAAAAAGGAAACAAAATACATGCAATAAAGAAAAAGAAAATCACTGACAGAGTCAGAATACAACCTGATACCCTGTTGGTCAGGGTGCTGGCAGCAGTCTACTTGCAATGGTGGCTGCAGTCCTCCTGGAGTGGCAGATGTGGCTCTGTTGGAGCAGTGATCCTGGAGAAAGGTGCAGCCCTCTGCTGAAGGTCCAGTGGTGATGGATGGGCCTGTTCTTCCTCTGGGAGTCCAGTGGAAAAGGCTGCCTTGGTGTTCCAAGTCTCAGGTTTTTATCGAGGTAGAGGGGCTTGGTTCCCCAGCCTGGATGGAGCATTTCCCAATGGGATGATGGAAGTTTATAAGTGGACTCAATGGCCCATTAGCAGAAGATCTATCCCTGGAGGGAGGATGGGTTGTGGAAGAGATAAGGAAACTGCTCTTGAAGATTTCTTATCAGCTGGCTTATCAACAGAAGATCACATCACTACCCCCCATCCCAGTTCCAACGGATGGTAATAGAATAACACACCCCTGATTAAATTTTACACTGCAACCCATGACACTCCTCCTTCAGATGTAGCCTCCTGACATGCTGAGTCCAATTTTGTGAGCCCTGGTCAGCTCCAGACCCAGCGGACAGGAGGGATTGCCCCCAGGAAGGGTGATCCAGGGTGCAGCTGTAACACAGCACAGGCGTTATCAGAGGGGTGTGCGGTGCCGAGGAGCGGAGCAAGGACGAGAGAGGCACCTTCTGTGTGCAGTTCTCAGAGTGGGTTTTATTCTGAGAGGGGACAGTGACAGAAGACCCCGAAGCACTCCTGTGCAGGGGGTTTTATACAGCAATAAGCAACCAATGAGGGATTTTCTGGGGTGGAGTGAAGGGAATGCCAATAATGTGCCAAAACCAACCGCGGCAGGGGGGAGGAGAGGGGGGCGTCACATGCCCCAAAATGGGGCATCAAGGTTTGGGTGACACCCTGACATGCCCAAGGAGTTGGAAACATAGATTATTGGACAAAATATGAATTGACAGGGAAGGGGCTGGCAGGGTGACAATGATAGACAGGGAAGGAACTGGAATAAAAGGTGTGGAAATACCATATAGAGTAATAACTGGGGTTGACATTCCAGAGATTGACATAGAACATTCTATGAAAAAGGGAGGGTACAATTTAGGAATAAACCAATCTGGGAAAGCGTGGGAGAACTCAGAGACAAACCCTTAACAATTGAAAATATAAATTATCAACAAAACACACACCACAACAGCCTCCTAGCATATGGGAATTGCCTCTTGCTTTTCTGGCAAAGTGACTGGCTGAGGTGGCCTTTGTGTCACCTGTGGTGACTCACTGACTCACAGTCTGTCCTTGCCGCACGAGGCTGGCCACATGGAAGGACACATTCTGCTAGCACATACTTAATTTGTAAGTGCTAATTAATTGCATAATGGATTAGATAGCAAAGTTCCTGGTCTATACTGTATTCAAAACACCATCTGGAAATAGGCTGGTGTGGTTAGTAAGATGGCTGCTCTCTTAAACCTGATACCGTTGTAAGAGAATCTGCCCCAGCATCATTGATGAGACAGAACTGCACAATAAAGACTTGTGTTTTATTCTCCAGGATAATGTTCTTGAGATGGCAAACATTTGGTCATTGGGAAGGCTGATCAGTGTGCTTCATTCCCATGGCAAGCAGTGGGATGAATATCCTGTTATAAATGTAAAGCAAATAGTTTACTCAAAGAGCTTTAAATGTCATCAGTCTCTTAGAAAATGCATGTCAGTAGTGCTCATGTGACTCTGAAAGCAGTGTGGCTGTTTAATGTAACTTTTGCCTCCACTTAGGCCCATTGGGTGCCTATGAGTGAGAGCAGCTGTCTTTACTCTGACAGCCCTGTTCAGGTCAGGGAGGCTCTGACCTGCCTCTGAACTGGCAGCCTGAAGCTCTAGACAGATACTGCTGTTTCAGTTCTTCCACGTTTATCTCGGGGGTCAGGCTTACAGGAAACTGCTGTTGTTGAATTCCCCTAATGAAATGGCATGGGAAAGTCGCCCACAACAGGCCTGAAAATCCCCTTCTCCCCCCTTGGCTTCCAAGCACACTGGAGAGTAAATGCACAGCCATTGTTCTGGCCCCATATCTGGGACATGGGGAGCTGGTGGCAGAAGGAAGAGCAGAGCCAGTGTTTTGCCACCTCAGATAGGGCTCTGTGCAGGTGACAGCACTGTCCTTGCCAGCTGGCAGGTGTCTGGAGAGGCTGCAGCTGGGAGCCTTGCACAGAGCCACGAGCAGCTGCCCAGAGCCTGTGTCTGCTGCACTCAGGAGAGAGGGCTGCGCCCGCCTGGCCCCGTGCCGCCGGCAGAGCAAAGTGCTTTCCAGCTCTTGGGGAACTGGGTCTGGCAGCAGCACCCTTCCAAGGCAGGCAAGTCCCCATTTCATCAGTGGAGAGACTGTGGGTTCACCTACATGGAGATGCTCCAGAAACTTGGTTTGAATGAACTCTGCAAGTGATGAAACTTTAAAAACTTATTTAAATCACATTAAAGCCTCATGTGGACATTTTAGCTTAAGAAGAACATTTGATTTTGCCCACACTAATTAAAGGTGTCCACTTTAATGCAGTTGAATCACCTAAAATTCATGCCTCTAGTTCACTTAGATGACTTTTCCCCTCCATTTTCTCTTGTAAAGAAGCTATTCAAGAGAGAGAAGGGTCTTGTATGGGATTATATAAAAGCATTGTCAGAAGAAGAAGTGTGGGAGACCAGATATACACAAGTACTCAGGGAAGAAGCTTTTCTCTCCACTGTCATTCAGGAGCTGTTCTCTGCACATCTTGCACTCTTTTCCCCANGTCACATGCCCCAAAATGGGGCATCAAGGTTTGGGTGACACCCTGACATGCCCAAGGAGTTGGAAACATAGATTATTGGACAAAATATGAATTGACAGGGAAGGTGCTGGCAGGGTGACAATGATAGACAGGGAAGGAACTGGAATAAAAGGTGTGGAAATACCATATAGAGTAATAACTGGGGTTGACATTCCAGAGATTGACATAGAACATTCTATGAAAAAGGGAGGGTACAATTTAGGAATAAACCAATCTGGGAAAGCGTGGGAGAACTCAGAGACAAACCCTTAACAATTGAAAATATAAATTATCAACAAAACACACACCACAACAGCCTCCTAGCATATGGGAATTGCCTCTTGCTTTTCTGGCAAAGTGACTGGCTGAGGTGGCCTTTGTGTCACCTGTGGTGACTCACTGACTCACAGTCTGTCCTTGCCGCACGAGGCTGGCCACATGGAAGGACACATTCTGCTAGCACATACTTAATTTGTAAGTGCTAATTAATTGCATAATGGATTAGATAGCAAAGTTCCTGGTCTATACTGTATTCAAAACACCATCTGGAAATAGGCTGGTGTGGTTAGTAAGATGGCTGCTCTCTTAAACCTGATACCGTTGTAAGAGAATCTGCCCCAGCATCATTGATGAGACAGAACTGCACAATAAAGACTTGTGTTTTATTCTCCAGGATAATGTTCTTGAGATGGCAAACATTTGGTCATTGGGAAGGCTGATCAGTGTGCTTCATTCCCATGGCAAGCAGTGGGATGAATATCCTGTTATAAATGTAAAGCAAATAGTTTACTCAAAGAGCTTTAAATGTCATCAGTCTCTTAGAAAATGCATGTCAGTAGTGCTCATGTGACTCTGAAAGCAGTGTGGCTGTTTAATGTAACTTTTGCCTCCACTTAGGCCCATTGGGTGCCTATGAGTGAGAGCAGCTGTCTTTACTCTGACAGCCCTGTTCAGGTCAGGGAGGCTCTGACCTGCCTCTGAACTGGCAGCCTGAAGCTCTAGACAGATACTGCTGTTTCAGTTCTTCCACGTTTATCTCGGGGGTCAGGCTTACAGGAAACTGCTGTTGTTGAATTCCCCTAATGAAATGGCATGGGAAAGTCGCCCACAACAGGCCTGAAAATCCCCTTCTCCCCCCTTGGCTTCCAAGCACACTGGAGAGTAAATGCACAGCCATTGTTCTGGCCCCATATCTGGGACATGGGGAGCTGGTGGCAGAAGGAAGAGCAGAGCCAGTGTTTTGCCACCTCAGATAGGGCTCTGTGCAGGTGACAGCACTGTCCTTGCCAGCTGGCAGGTGTCTGGAGAGGCTGCAGCTGGGAGCCTTGCACAGAGCCACGAGCAGCTGCCCAGAGCCTGTGTCTGCTGCACTCAGGAGAGAGGGCTGCGCCCGCCTGGCCCCGTGCCGCCGGCAGAGCAAAGTGCTTTCCAGCTCTTGGGGAACTGGGTCTGGCAGCAGCACCCTTCCAAGGCAGGCAAGTCCCCATTTCATCAGTGGGAGAGACTGTGGGTTCACCTACATGGAGATGCTCCAGAAACTTGGTTTGAATGAACTCTGCAAGTGATGAAACTTTAAAAACTTATTTAAATCACATTAAAGCCTCATGTGGACATTTTAGCTTAAGAAGAACATTTGATTTTGCCCACACTAATTAAAGGTGTCCACTTTAATGCAGTTGAATCACCTAAAATTCATGCCTCTAGTTCACTTAGATGACTTTTCCCCTCCATTTTCTCTTGTAAAGAAGCTATTCAAGAGAGAGAAGGGTCTTGTATGGGATTATATAAAAGCATTGTCAGAAGAAGAAGTGTGGGAGACCAGATATACACAAGTACTCAGGGAAGAAGCTTTTCTCTCCACTGTCATTCAGGAGCTGTTCTCTGCACATCTTGCACTCTTTTCCCCACCCTTTCCACATCAGGCTTTGCAACAGACCTGAACAGGAGAGGCAAGATGGGAAGAGCAAGATAGGGGTTGTCTTGTCTGGCTCCAAGAAACACTGTGCAGAAAATTCATGAAAATGCCACAGTCCTTTGAGACTGCAGTCTAGGGATCATTTATTATGCCCTTCCAGCACAACACAGACAGTATAATTTCATTCCATTACTTCTTCAGTCTGTCTGATAGTTTATCTTTGGCTGAAACATAAAGTCAGGTATTTGCTGCAGTCAAATTTTCCAGGCATTTTGCTGGATACATGTTTTCCATTGAAATCAATTTTGCTTTTAGAAAACTACTCTTTTATAATCTTTTTCCCTGTAACAGATATTCCTTTCTGTGCAAAATCATAATCCTTGCCTTTTTGGGGTTGCAGCTTTGGTCTACAAGCAATTAAAAAAACCTAAAGGGGGAACACTGATATTTTTTCGTGGGGGGCTGATATTATTACACCAGAAGGAGTGCAAAATTCTCCTAACCTCAAGTACCTCTCTCGTATTGTCACTAGTATGCCTAGGTTCTTGAGGACATAGGGTGAGTCCTTTTTTTATCTCAATGTGTCAGCAAAGCCTGCAGGCCTTGCAGGGTGGTCCCAGCCTCAGGCACGCCACAGGAGCCATAAGGAGGATTTGGTGGGCAGCTTCGAGGTGTCACATGTAAGGCACAAATTTAGTCTTTTCTATTCCCTCATCCAAATGGCAGCATGAGGCTGGGCAGTGCAGACACACATTGGAATAAAGCATAAAAATGAGCAAGACAGAAAAATGGAGAATAGCCTCTCTAGGGTAGGTAATTCACTCTTAAATATTTCAGTCTTACTTAATTCAAACCTAAGACCACCCTCACTGTGCTGCACTGTCTCAGCATTCTGGGATCATCAGTAATGCTCAGAACATGTGAGCAGTTTTCCAGTGCTGGATCTTGACACGATACTAAGACAAGAGTCACTACTTCTTACCTTTTCTTAAGGCAGAAAGCAAGAGATGGGAAAAGTGACTTGGCCTTGCTCACAATGGACAGATGTTTACCAGGGCACTGGAGACAACACTCACAAGTCAAATTATAGTGCCAGTGTGTTTGGACCGTGACCCATGGACCCATCTGGCCAGAGCCAGGGGTCCACAGCAGAGCTGGGCACAATTGTCAGGTCTTGATCACATGATCTTCTCCTGCAACATTCTTAGACACCCCCCCATCCTGCCTTTCTACTGCCAGGACTCCTCGGGCCCAGACTTTTCCTCAGGCTGCCAGTCCTCCCTCTGGAGAACTGCAGTGTTCTGAAAAGCCCTGTACAAACAATGTCAGGGACCTATGCCCAGGCCCTTCTTACAGTACCCTTACATGAAGCTGAATAAAATGGTGTATTCAATTGAGTCTATGACAAATGCATTTGATTGCCTAAATTTCTCACTTGCCGTAGGAAAAAAATAGGAATTATTCTTTCTGAGCAAATGAGTTTTAGCTTTTCTCATTAGCTTTTCATAATCTGTGGTGCACAGATTGGAAGGAAAGGACTTTCAGCAATTTTAGCTGAAAGTAAAATGGCTAAAGGTCAAAACCCAGAGCAGGAGAGAAGGCTTCACTGGTCCAGAGAAATTTTCAGCTTCCTTCTATCACCCTTTACTTCACAAGGAGTTTAAAAATGGCAAAAAATGACAGAAACAGATAAATCCTTACTCAAGTAGTGGAATGGGCTGCTCAGGTCAGACCCTGTGACTTACACAGGCTGATCTTCTGTAAAGAATCATCTTAAAAATAAAGGGCTTATCTGTATGGAAATGTCACTTTTAGCTTGGTTTCATGAATTTAGATCACTGTGGTGTACTTTATGTGACACTAGAGTTGTGACATCTCCCATGACCTGAGGCAGACAGAGGATGTATGACATACTCTGGAGCATCCTGCCTACACACCTGCATCTGCATCCTAAAGGACCATCCACTCTCCTCCAAGCCACTGCACCTTCCACGGCACTGTGCAATTCCATATGCTGGAATTGAAATAAGCTGAGGTGAATGCACTCTGGGGCACGTGGATGCAGTATCCTGAATCAGAGGCTGGTCAGAAGCTTCTCATGTGCCCTCCTCAAGCCTAAACTTTGCACTAGATGCGTGCCTCTCCTAGGAGCTGCACCAAGGACACCAGACGGCTGCCTGGACAGAGCAGGCGCCGGCAGCACACGGCTGGAGCTGCAGGCTGGACTGTGCCCCCGAGCATCTCTGCACGGCGTGATCTGCGTGAGGTGGGGCTCACCTCTGCACCAGTGAAAGCCACAGAGAAGACTACCTCAAAAGGAAACTAGTTCTTGAGATGAGTATTTTTTATTTTTTTTGGCTGCATAACTGTGTCAGCACTAGGGCATTCACAAGCTCTTTTTTTTTTTGCACTTCTATCCAGCTCAGCTTCACGAGCAAAATGGTGAAATGTAGGCCAACGCTCTACAGAGCCAGCTAATCCTCTTTATTTCTGTGAGAGCAATCAAAGATATACACTTGATCACAGGTAGCAGTGCTGCAGCCCATGGCCAGTGGAAGCAGAGCGTGCTTCATGGGGCGCTGCTTTTGGGGAAGTGGGACAGATTAGATTTGCTTGTGCACACCCGACCCGGAGCGTGGGCAGGGCTTTGGGCACTCAGAGGGAAGGTGACCCTCCCACAGCTCCGGCATGGCCCGCCCTGCCCCGCTCTGCGGGTTTGGGACAGCGGCCCAGAGGCTGCAGGAGGTGACTGAGGCACTGAGGGGCACGAAGGAGCGGGGGGAAGGAGCCCTTCTGCACAGAGGCACACGCAGGTCCCCAGACTGCTACTTGTCACACCACGATGGAGAAAATGAGACTTAAGGGAGATGATGCCACTTGTAGAGTATATCCTATGGCAGATGAGCTGTAATTCTTTGTCTGTGCAATGTTGGAAAGCGCGGGCGGTGTTTTTGAAGGTATTTTCTTTACTGCAGCTAAGAATGGCAGGTTTCACAATGAAGCTGTTGTTCAATTAAACATGAATCAGTGTGTTTGCAGACCTGACTGAGACAGGGAAGTAATAAAGCAAAGACACTAAAACTTATCAGTAATTCTTACCATTTCTTAATGATGCTTCTAATCTATGCCTTTGACCCTTCAGTAATTCTGCTTAGTTCTTTGCTGCTGTAGCATTTAGAAGGTAACTGAAAATTTTATGCCACTTGTTAGCCTATTTGTTTTACTACAGCCCAAGACAAAGGCCAATACATCATAAGATAAAAGTCCAAGTCCATATTTGGATTCCTACATGAACGACTTGAATTTCAAACGAGCGGAACTCACAATCTCTCTTACTTCTTTTAATAGAAACTCAAGGGTTCCTGAGAAATCAAGTCTTTTATCAGACTTTCAGATATGGTCTTGGGGATGTGGCTTTTTAAGCAAATCATAGGCACAGGTCTTCGTGAACTTAGTGCCACTCGTACAGGTGCTGAGTGGGGCGGCTCCTTAGACTTCCTGAAGATATTTTTACTTTTTCTTTCACATGACTTGAAGGGCAGCTTTGCACCCTGTCAGGCTGGTTTAGTCTCAAAGGCTGGATTGCCAAAGGCTTCTGTTGGCCTACAGATGGGTCTGGTGGCAAAGAGTGGGGGAGCTGCCTTGCTGCATGACTCTTGCAGCAAAGCCCTGTTTTCTGCCTGTGAGTTACAGGCTGGCACAAAGCACAGCCTCGACACACACACAGAGACACTTCCCTGGTAAAACTCACTGGTGCTGGAAAAAAGTTTGTACAAAGCTGTGGCTGAAAGACAAGCTGCTTTGACTACACCTGCTTTCTACAACTTCATCATGAGGTGAAGAGGAGGGACAGACACTGATCTCTTTTCCATGATGACCACTGACAGGACCCTAGGGAATGGCCTGGAATTGTGACGGGGAGGTTTAGGTTGGTTATTACAAAAAAGGTTTTTCTCCCAGAGTGTGTTTGGGCACTGGAAAAGGCTCCTTAGGGAAATGGCCACAACACCAAACCTGACAGACCTCAGGAAGCACTTTGCTTCTCAGGCACATGGTGACACTTGGGGTGTCCTGTGCAGGGTCAGGAGTTGGACTTGATGATCCCGATGAGTTCCTTCCAACTCAGCATATTCTGTGATTCTGTGGTGTATCCGTGCCTTACGTTGGCAAAGCTTTCACTTCCAAGAAGAGAGAAGAGTTTAATCATTGGCAGACCTATTCAAGTTATTGTAATGGAATTTAAAATTGAGAGTTATATTGGTATGAGCTAGGCATTACCAGAAAAACAAGCTCCCCTTGATACATGTGCCACATATATCCACAACTTAACCACAACAGTTTCACAGGCATGCAGCTACAGACAAGAAATCAGCCTGAGAAGTGTCCTGGTGACTTGCTCACAGTTTGGTCATATGGCAGGATTATAAAGAAGAAATAGCATAAAATAAAGTTATGAGGTGGCAGACTCAAGGCTGATAAAAGGAAAAGATTCATCAAATGGGCAATTAAATTCTGGAGCTTGCTGCCAGCAGTGCTATGGATGCCTAAAATAGATTTTAAAAGATGATTTTACGAAGTTGCAAACAGATCTATTAAGTGCTATTAAACAGCAAGATTTTAGGAAGCTTTCAAGAACCCACAGCCTGGCATGTACACCAGAGAACTACCACTACATGCTTGCCTTTCTCATAGAATTTTCTCTAAACATCTGCTATCAACCACTGACAAAGAGGGGATACTGGATTATATATATATATTATACAGAGGGATCCAAAGTGCCCACTTTTCATTTAAAGTTTCCTGTGTTGGTGCTAATTTACCTTATTGATGAGGATTGTAAACCACAGGGGTTCACCAGCTGCTTTCCTCAGGAGCTGGGCCATCCCTGCAGCCCAGGCAACCTCTTTGAGTGACAAGCTGTAAATCGATCAGAAACAGTCATGCCATGGTCTCCTGGGTGAATTTATCTGACTGCTGCCTCCAGGAAGGTGGAACTTCCCAGGCATTTACCTCATCTGGTGCAGACAAACCCTAAGTGGCTCAAAAACAAAGGATTGCAGCAGGCAAAGAGAGTCACTCCAGGTCTCCCATATGCTTTGCTAGCACCCAAACACCTGATCTTCTGTGCTTCTCAACTCAGGAGACAAGTGCAGGACAGGCAGGAGGCAAAACTGGCAAAAAGTAATAACTGTGCAGACTTTAATAGGTCAGGACATCATCACACCTTCCTGCCCCTGAGGTTTACAGTGCACACCTCTCTTTGGTGGCCTTCTTCACTGGTGTGAGCAGATCTGTCTGCACAGAAAACTGAACATGCCTGGGAGTCCTGCTGCAGCAGTGGTCATTGCTGCTGCTAAACATAAGGTCAAACTCTGTTTCAGCAAGGAATTTGTCCTCTGAGCTGTAACATGGATTGGACTTGTGTGCACAGGTGAGACAAAAACATGCAGTAATATGGTTAGCAGAGAACTGGGCTGTAACGTGACCCCTTGGCATAGAGATCTGCCTGCGTAAATGCCACTCCAGGCATGACAGATGGAGGGAAAAGAGTTTCTGCTGCATTATGCTACTGTTTCCAAATGTAACAGAGCCCAGACTGCTGTGATTTCTCACAGTTTTGCCTGAACCACTGCACCTCTTCCTTTGTGATACTTGGTTCCATGGGTAGGAAGCTCCTGAGGTAACTCCCCAAGAAACGTCATTGGGAAACCTGGGTTTAATTTCCAGTTCTGCCCTAAAATTCCTCATCAGTGCTTAGGAAACCAAAGAGGTCACAGGTGACATCTCTGTACCTCCTGTAAAGCAGAGCTTGCGGCAGTTTTTAGCCCCTGAGGAATGTGAGGAGAAGGCAAAGATTTGACGGAAGGGGTGTGGTACTCAGATTTGGTGGTACCAGAGACGACCACAAGCCCAGCAGATGGTGCACAGAACTGGGATGAGCTTTTCCCCTGACATCCTGGGCAGGTGGGTGCAACTGAAGCTCACCCTGCCTATGGGAGACATTCTGCATGAGTTGAGGTAAATCCAGACTTTTTCTCTTCCAGTGTGCTCGAGCTTTGCCTTGGGATGGCATCAGAACAGATGGCTGGCCTGTGTAGCGTTGGGTCAGTTACTGAGGACCTCAGCTGGGAGGGGAGTCTCTCGGCACCAGCATCACAAGCACCTTGTGCTGGCACAACTGCAGAGCCCAAAGTTAAAATATCCCAGCTCCAGGTCAGTGCTGAGAAGAACCACAGCTTCTTAAGGCTTCCCCAAATAACCACAAAAGTGCGTGTTCCAGAACAGCTTGTTCTACCTCAAGCCATGTGGTTATTTCATCTAGCAGTGGGCTTTAGGGGAGCTGCTTTATCACCAGCTGCAGCAGGGCTGAACTGTTTCCTGCCATTGATTAAGGAAATAAAACTCACCAAGCACAAATTTTCCTGAAATCCTTGTGTGAAGCTCTTCCCCTGAGCATGCTCTCCCCTGATTATATTACTTTGCCAAGCCTTGTTAAGGCTTCTCCATTGTTCTTTGCATGCTGTCAATCAATCAAAGCGTACACACTGGCAGGCTTTGCAAAGACAAATATGCAATTAAGATCCTTAATTAACACCACGTAACATTCACTGGGGAAGGGACATGTGAAAGAAATCAAGGAAGAAACTGAGCAGAATGGGGGGAGGGAGGTGGACCCCTTCCAATGATTTTATTTGCAGAAAGATATAATTAATCTAGAATAATGTGGAAGCTTTTTTAAAAAGAAAATTAACATCAAGAGTATCTGAAGCTAACGATCAGCTGTCTCCTCTTTGAGGGTTAAATGCATGAGCTCCAGAGGCAGAAAAGAAAGAGAATATGTTTAGGATTTATGCGTATCTTAAAACGTGGAATCCACACCCACTGGTATGACACTGCAAATATTCCACTTAATCTGCATCACAGGTGCAGGTCTTGTCACTAAAGGGAAATGTCCCTCTATTTGCCAGTTAAAAACATGTTGTTGACAGACCTCATCCTACCCTTCCACTTTCTCTCCAGACCAGCCCAGACTTCCTCTGCCAGCTTTACTGCCTGGAGCATGTGTGAAAGGCAGGGTGAGCAACAGGTAGGCTGGATTTGGGATTGAGAGAAGATGATACATCGTTCATCAAGACCTCACAGGGGTGAGAGGGAACTGGGTGAAATGTGTTAAGCTGTTATTCTGAAAGGGAAACTTTAGGTGGTGATTTTGAGTGTGTCTGAGGGAGTTAGATATGTAGGTGACCTTCTCAGCCAGCTGGACACACAGTTCCTCTAGAGTATGTCTACAACGAAAGTTTTCCAGCATATGTATATATTGCTAGAGCCATGACAAAAATACTTCAGCAATGGAGATGCCATTCATACCACAGAGAAGTTATTTCCTCAGCTATTTAAATAGACTATGCTGTAATTTTTTTTTAAAGCAAAATTTAAATTATGCTAGGGCGGCCAGAACTGGGATGAGTTGGATGTGTATTCTCCTGTATACTCCCAACTAGTATACCTCAACAGGACAGCAAAAATTTTTAACACAGAATAATCCATATACATGTTATCAATACCACCATTACCTCTCAGAAAGGGAGAAACAAACATGGGGACAAGTATTCAATCCAGTGTGAGAAGTCACACAGCTTTGCTGAGGAGCCAGCAGCAGTAACTCTGATTTTCACACCTTTTATTTAATTTTTCCCTTCACTGATCTGTCCTCAGCCCTCAGGACATTGAGGATGTCAATGGTTCCTTTATGGTTTTGAAGATTCTACCCTGTCTAGGCATTACCAGAAAACAATATACCCGTGAACCAAACCCATCAAGAAATCACAGTCCAATCTGCAAACTCTGCAGGACAATGAAGAAGTTGAACAGCCTTCAGAGCACAAACAACATAAAGTACAGCAGTGACTTGTCAGAGTTTCCCCTCACTGCTGTAGTTGCCTATTAAACAGACTTGTAAAATATTACACTGTTATAGATGGATTTGCTCAAATTTTTGTTTTCCCCTCTTCCTTAGCTGAAGGGTGGAAAGAAAAGCATACATTACTATAGCCCTGGAATCAAGACTGGTTTTTCCTAAATATAGAGCAAACCAAAGGATCTATTTTTTCAGCAGACCGACTGTTTTTTGAAAGGGAGTGACCAAGCAAGCATATATTGCTATGATAAGACTGAGAAGACCAAAACAGGTGAAAGGCTACAATTCCTTGCCCACTTGAACCCTCTCAGGTCTGCCTGAGGTTTAACCACTCCTTTGACCATGGTCCAGCCCATTCGTGTGAGCAACACACCGAGCACCAAAGCAGCCAGAAAGAATTCCTAAATGCCTGTGTTGAGAGAACTTCTCTAACTGAAGACAGGATCTGTCAACCACAGTTTCCTTCAGTGCAGGGCAGTGAGAGGGGGCTGGTCAATACATACATCAGACACAGACAGAAATTAAACAAAAAATGTAAAGGCGTGGAGATCGTAATTACTCTGGAAACAGGAGAGGGCAGTCACTAATGTCAAGCAGTTTTTGGATATAAGGATGAGTGCTCCTATTGCTGGTTAAAAATATGATTTTTAAATAGAAAATGGATAAAGAACAAGCAGGATAATGATGTATCATTGCATACTTTATATGCAGATGTACAAGGCCTGTGTTATTCTTTAAATAACAACAAATAGCATATAAAGAAAACAAGCATCTACAAAGCAAGATCTGGATTCATAACTTATGCAGCAATCAAATTACCTCTGCTCCTCTAGTTTTATTTTGGGGAAATTATTTAGAATTTCTTGAGTTTTCAGTTGTGGTTTCTCAGGCATGTCTAATGGGTAATACTTCAGCTGCAGCATAGTGTCTCTAGCTTTCTATTTAAGTAATACTTTGCTTTGGCAAAGAGAACAAACATGGCCTGAGCACACTCTGCAATCTCCTCCAGTCAAATTCACAAACATAATTCTAGGTTTTTATCTGCTGCTGCAGTCAGCTGCTGGGAAAATTGCATTATTATATATGTGATTATTAAGGTAATCATAAAATACAAGATACTGACTTTGCTACAAAAAGCATACCCCACTCCCCCACCTGCTCCCCAGCCTGCAAAAACCATCTTTGTCTGCACCACATCAAGGCTGGCTCTCTGACTGGCACAACACTTTTCTGTCATCAGTGGCACTCTAGGATACTTTATCCTGGGTTTTATCCATATACTTAGGAATGCTTGACATGACTATAAATAATTCAGTGCTGACACATAGATTTTCAAAAAGATTTAGTCTCACTTATAATGCAAGATAAAGCCAAGTGCCTGGTAGGAAGGAGGCAGCATGAGAACCATGCTCGAACTATTTTCTTTACCTGAGTGACTAAGCAGTGAAGATGGCACTTCTGAGACTACATCTTTGTGGGAAAATGCACCCGGCTGAAAAGCTGGAATAGGCAGAGCTGGTGGAAAATCCCCGGCACAAAATCCCCAGCACAGCTCACAGCCCCTGATGGGAGAGTCAGCAATGAATAGTTAACACATTCCTAGCCTGAACAGATTTTCTTTCCACAAGTCCTGGCTTGTGGAGGGACAGGATGACCTGAGACAAAACACAGGACACATTTCTCACTGGAATGCATTGCAGAAAGCAGGGGTTAAAAAACATACAGTCTGTGGTAAGAGGATGGGAAGTTTGCACTCTCCCAGGATACAGGAAGCATGCGAAAAGTCCCAAAGAAGCACAAGGGTGAGTTTCTTAATTCTGCCCACACCATCAGGATCTCAAGACAAAAGAAATCCAGAAAGGAAAAAGAAATAATCCAGTCTGGCTTCATCCTTTCTAGCCTGATAACGGTGAGGACCAAGTTTCAGCTTAAGGTCTAGGATTTGATATTTTGCTTGTTCCAAGGAGGCTTCCTTGGCTTAATGACCTCCAGAGCGGGAGTCTCCAGCAAAGACTCTGACTGGTGGAACACGGGCTAGCTGTCCTTGCCCTGATGCCTTCTTCATCATTTCATGAGCAGGAGGAGCAGAAAGAGCTGTTAAACCTAGGATGACACATTTCTGGCCTCCTTCATGACATTTAGGCAAAACCCCTGTCAGCCACACAGAAATGCCTCGGTGGAGAAGCGTGCTGCTGCATTCACATCAACACCAACTTGCCTTCTGGAGTTCAAGGAGAAAATGCTGCAGAACAGGACTCCGACCTTGGCTTTTTCCACTACCAGCAAGGCCAACTTGGGACAGCAAAAGCGAGGGACCTTGAGAGCGGTTTTTCCGCAAGGGCAGCGTTTCCCTGCAGGCCAGCCCGTGGCGGTGCCGGTGCCCCGGGCGGTGCCGTGCCCTGACCCTGCGCACCCGCGGCCT
>VZTB01002444.1:346030-459417 GCA_013397245.1 Thryothorus ludovicianus
CCGCGGAGGAGCCGGGGGAGCGGCCCTTGGGCCGGGGCAGGCAGGGCTGCGCTGCGGTATGCTGCCCAAACCAGTTACACCAGCAGCGCCGGGACACCGGGAGGCCTCCAGGCAGGCAGGGGTGGGGATGGGACCTGGGGAGCTGCTCCAGCTCCTTCTTGGGTGCCGGCCAGGAAGGGAAGCCGAGCGGCTCCTTGACCCACGGGGTTTGGGACCGGCCACTGCGGACACTTGCTGACATTACTGGGTTAGGTTGTGGCAGCAGCAGGGCTGCGCTCTAAGTGCTGGTTTATTGTGTAACTAAACCAGCGCCATCGAAGGAAAAATGTGAACCTCTCCGTAGGGCTGCAGTTATCCCTATGCCACACATTTCCCAAGACGAACACTGTTGTTTCCCTGCTATAAGCAGCTTTTTGACATCTTTCAGCCTTGGAGACCTTTCTAGTAAAATTTTGCATGTCTATCACCTAGTTCCCTTAGGGTGAGAACTCTTTTTGAAAAGTCCTGTTCCTTCCTGTCCTTCACATAGCCATCCGGTAGCCTGGGATCACACATTGATCTCATTTTTCCTGTCCATTTCTTTTGGTACCTCCCTTCATGATCTTCTGCTCTCATTTCCCTCTTCTAGTTCTCAAGATATTCCCAGATCCAGGGAAGCTAAAGCAGAGGTTTCTGATGTGGACTCTGTGGGTCTGGGACAACTGTGGTTCTTGCTGGGAAAAGAGGTTGAGAGGGAGAGATGAGACAAGAAGCCTGACTTAAGAAGCTAAGCTGATGACCAGGCATTTTTTTCCCAAGGCAAGCTTTTCTGAGGACTGACACAGTAGGTAGGTGGAAAGCAAATGGCCTTCAGAGAGAAGCAACCAGTGAGTGTTTCATCAAAGGTCAAAAGGGGCATGTATGACCAGGTCAGCCCGGATGCACTACTCCAAGCCCTCTCATCCACCCCAGCACCTGTATTCCACCAGCTCCTCAGGCTGGAAGACATCTGGCTCATACTAAAGAGAGGACTTTTCCCATTAGTTGCTGTGTTTGTCACTGCTTTCCCTTGTCATTCTGGTGGAAGAAAGTATATTATCCTCCACTTGTGCTCACATGTGATTACAGGTTGTTCATGAGAGATGGGTCAGAGCTCCTGGATAGATGTGGAGCAAATGTCAGATATGAAGGGAAAACTTCCCAAACACAGTAATTTCACACCACTAGGTCATAACCCTTCTCTTGAAGCAAAGGCCCCTACCCTTTTCTTGGTCTTAATCCACTGATGAGTTTTCTACAAAAGCATAAAAGCAACATAAGCATTACTGGCACACATTCCCACTTGTAACTGGTGTCTTAAAGTCACAACCATGCTTAGCCCCTTCTCCCCTCCATTTTGCCTGCATTTGAAAAGAGAAAATAGTCCTCTAGGTATGAATGACACAAAATGCCAATATCCTTCACTCATCCTTGCAACACGTGGCAACACTGCTTTGACAACACATCTGTCTCAGCCTGTAGCTCACCTGGTATCGGCTGTTGTGCAAGTGCTTCCTGAAAACCCCACAGTGTTTTTCCTGTGAAGGCAGCAGGGGCTGGAATTGGGTCAGGTTCTGAATGCAGATCACTGCTTTGGTGGGCAGGGTGTGAGCAGCTGTCTGAGCCAGCACTGCCCCGATGTTCGCCCTTTCTTCCTCACACAGCACTGCTCTGTACTGCTGCAGCACCACAAGCTCCCATGGCAAACCCTGCAGGCTGCCAAGCAAGGAGTAGGTAGGGGGGTTTTGGTTTCAGGCAGCTTATGCATTTGGGTTATGATGGGATGGGAGCTAAAGCTCTGCTCACTACATGGAAGTTTCATCCAGCCTTTCCCACCTGCATTGCTGGCATGCCTGGGACAGCCCTGGCTGCTCGCAAGATGGACCGTGCAAACATTGCAGACAAAATGTGCTCCAAGCCCTAACTTGTTGCAACACTTCTGGGGTTATAACCTGAATCTGTAGATGTGCATTGTGAAAACTGGGCAGCAGAAGGGGTGAGAAATCAAACCTGTTGTGAGTGCCCGGGTGGCTCCTGTGTGCTTTAATTGCCTCTTCACCGTACTATGCTACTCCTGGTGACCTTGACTTCAACAAGAAGGCTGCCAGCTTAGATGAAGCACAGACTAGCAGTGCTTAGCTGTCAAATTCCAGCTGGTAACTGTTGGCAGGATGAGAAAAATTACTTTTAATCCTTGGTGGCTCATGTCTCACTTGCAAAAGGCCCAAGTTATCTGTTTGGTTATGGGGCTGAGATCTGAATGAGCAACTGAAGCACTCTAACCCAAGAAAAAGGGCAAGGATTTGGGAAGCTCTGATATAACTGCTTATCTTGCAACAAACCTGTCATATAACCATGCCCATGCCACCTGGTTTTAGGCCCCTTACCTTGCTTCCCTGAAAGCAGTGTAAGCACTGTTAGCAGACTACTGGGGGCTGGTACTCTGAGGTCTGTAAGAAGTTTGGCCACTAAATATGCCCAGAAAAGTCCACAAGAAAGACTTGGCTATCACCAACACTTACCCCTTTCCTGCAGCACTTCACACACAGAAATGTAAGGTCCCACTTTTCCTAGAAAATGCAGGACAGGGACATTTGCTCCAGCCCTGCCTGTTTCCCATGCTTTGTGGACAAGACAGAGCTTCAGGCTCCAGGTTTGGGAACAAGTTACTCTCCTCAATGCTAAATTCATTTTGAAAGCGGCAGTACCATTTTTTTTCTCACCTCCTCCCTCCCCACAAGAGCATGAAGTGCCTTTCAGGTAACAGGCCATACCCAAGGATTCCTCAAGATGTTAGCACAGGAAATCTTGGCTTAGAGAAAGCTGCTGTTGTTAGGACAACATGTATCACAAATGCTGCCATTGCTGCATACTCCCTGCCTGGTCCCAACCACTCTCCTTATGCTTCACGGCCTCTCTCCCACTTGACAGGCTGAAAATGAGGTCAAATGCTCTGGAAATGGTTTGTGCCACTCTTTTCTGTGTATTATAAAAAGGCCCAAATGAAAGCATTTCCGAAGTAGCACTATATGAGCAAAGATGCCTGAGCTGAAGTGCTGTATTCAAGGTGGTGTTGATCAAACTGCTGCAGTTGTCTGAGTTTGCATGGACAAACCAGGCCAGTGAAGTCAGTGAGCCTTTCACGTCTGCAAGGACCGAGATGGCCTTCTCTCACAGGCCTGAGCAGCAGATCTGGTTAATGGTAATACATGGCTTGCATTTGCAAGGTGCACCCATTCCATAGCAGCTTTTAAGCTGCAAATAGCACATCTGGACCCAAGGAGGAGGCTGAATATAACCTATGAGATCTGCAACTAGAGGGCAAGGCAGAATGGAAGGAAGGGAAACTAAGTCATAACATCTGGGACATGGCAAAGGTGTGCTGCTGAAAGACTGCAAAGAAAAATTAAATCCATGTGATTAGAACCAATACACAAAGCATCCAGATCTCTGAGTCACACATCTCACTGAAGGCATGGCTGGTAGCATAGTTTTCTAGCAATGGTGGGCCTTTCCTGCTTCAGATATAAGATTGCCACCTGCTGACCAGTTGTCCCTACTTTGGGCCATACCCTAGATTTTCTGAGCCTCCATTCTTCTCCTGTTATCAGCAAGACTCCACTGCATTTGGTTTATGCTATCTGATCAGATTGCAACCAGAGGTCATATAACTGTACAGACCATTAAGCACCAGTTCACTTGAGCAGAAGTAAATGGCTCCCTTCTACTGAAGTACCATTACTCACACAGTTCACCTCAAGTACTGGGATATCATCTCAGCAAGGCAATGAAGGCAATAAAAATGCAATCTGCCCAAGACATGGTTTTTGCTGGGGAGATCTGGATGTGGAAAGTATTTCCAGATCCTTCCAGATCTGTGCTGTATAATGTGTAATGAAACATGTTGTAAGCAGCTAGATCTAAGTGTTTGGAACTGGAATATTTGAACACATATTTTTGTTTTGTTGTACCCTGCCCCTACGTGCCAAATGCAGAGAGTAGGCTTTTAAATGACTTTTCATCCAAATGCATGTGGAAAAATATCACTGCTGGAAACCTCACACTGTAGCACAGTTCTGTTTGTGCTGGAAAACCCAGCTATCACCACCCAATAAACCAAAGGAGTGATCTTGGAGGGATTCTTCTCAGCAAATGTCCAAAACCAGCAGATATTGCAAGAGGGTAGAAGGTCAGGTAACACCCATGCCACAATGCTCCTCTGAGTGCTGTTCCTTACCTATGAAAAACCAGCCACTGATTTTCTTGCTGCTTTCTAGGCAGTTTCTAATTCACATAGCCTTTCTTTAGCTGCTGTTTTGCTGAGTATCTCACACATTTTTGAGGCCCAGTTTTCCAAAGAGCTGGGGTAGCCACACTGGGCTGAAATCTGTGCATTTCCAAGTTTTCTCTCTCATTTCAGTCACAGCCTCTGCCTCTGACTCAGACTGGTGTTTCTGATAGGATCTCAGAGAGGGAGGAAACAAGAATAAATAGCATCACGCCCTCCTCACGTGGGTTGTGGTGCAGAGCTGAAACAAGGAAGAGCCTGGGCTGGAGAGGGAGGGGGCTCAGCTGAAACTAACCCACATTTTGAGGATTCCTCCACTCTAATAGGGCACTAAAGCAGGGGTATTACCAGCCTCTCCTTCTCTCATCTCAGGACACAAAGTGGCTATTACTGGCTCCTAACTAGTGGAAGCATGAGCTGTCTGTCCCAGCCTCCCAGGGCTGGCAACAAAGCTGCCCTAAGAGGCAATTAATGCTGCCAGGCAAGATGAGGGCAGGTTAGCATGGCAAAGGTCACGCACCCAGAGCACCCAGCCCCGGCCCAGGGTGAGGCTGTGTTTCCTCCTCTCCAGGGACCTGCATTAAGAAGTCAAGCTTAGGCCACTTTGAACAAATAACACTTTGAAACAGTGACAGGAAGCTAAACAGCTCTCCTGGCAAGTAGGGATGGAGAGCATGAGGATTTTGACAATAAACAACTGATCCTCTGACCTGATTCAAAACCTGGTCTGGTAAGATTCAATGGTGATTCAGCCTCAGATTAGTCCTCTACATGCCAGGATAAGCTGGCCTCAATTAGGTTCTTTGGAGATACCTGCATGATAAAGAGCTCCTTATATCTGGCACATATTGAGAGTTTCAGGAGGCCACTAGGCTGAAACTGAGTCAGACACTATTACAGTCAGTACCTTTCAACCAGAAAGGCCTGATGATATTCCAGCCATGGATTCCTTAGCATCTCAAGAGAGGCGAGATGGAATGAGGAGGGACATGCAGAGTTTTGTGAAGGTCTCCTTAGAAAGGCCCCATATGAATGTGGATATCCTCAAAACATTATCAAATGCTTTTATTAGGTACCTACAGCTTAGTTCCTTCACTCCTCAGGGTGCTGCAACATTTAATAAAATCCTGTCTCATTGGTTGCACAGTTTCTCATTTTTTGCACATTTTTCTCATTTTTTGCCTCCACTGAACAAGGTACAGCTACAGGGGCAATGGTGTAACTAGCAAACCTCAGTACTGCATTTGGAGTTTATTTTCTCAGATATAATAATAAGCCACACCAGCAAAAAGCCTTCTGCTGCTGCTTTTTCCTCTTACCATGGCATTTACAGTAAAGCTTGTGCTGATTGCAGTTGGCTGGAGGGAGGAGAGGGAAAGAAAAGGTATTTTCTGCACTCTTGATAGCTCTATAATTTCCTAGTACAAGATAAGGCTAGGTCATGTCATTGATCCCTGTAACACAGGACATCCTGGGGCAAACAGAGGCAGGCTGCCCATTCTGGGTGAGGGGCAGAAGAAAGGAAAGCAAAAGTTCACACAGGACTGAATCCACACCGGGAGATCATTTTTCTCTTTTCAGCAGAGCTATTATGGTGGAGATGAGCTCTAGTACGAGGCAGGAACAGCTGTTTATAACAGTGTGTGTTCATTAACATCTCTTCAATTGAAAGGAAAAAATAAGCTGTTGGAAGGAAAAAAAGACACAACTACTTTCTCTAAGAATTCAAAGACTTCATAGTCAACATCTGAAGGTCACCACGAAAGACCTCCAGGAAACAGACTCAGTGTTTGTGACAGTTCTAAAAATAGACAGTAATTTTAAAATACATAAACACTTTCAAACATACCTATATGCCCAAAAGCAACAAAACAAGAGGAAATTTCTTTTTTTTTCAGATGACAATTCTTTATCTCAGAAGTGGAGTAAAATGAGGGGAAAATGAAATATAGTATAGTAGGAAACACTGACTGTTAATATTTACCTGTTTTGTTGTATCTTTTTTCTTCTGATACTCATTGTCATTGTAGGCCTCTTTCTGGTGTCTGCCTGAGTTCAGGCACAGGAGAACTTGGCTCTAGGTTTGGAAGGCACTGCTGTAGTATATTCTAATTTTCCCAAGGCCCACCTGGTGAAAAAGGAAAGGAACAGTGTGTCACTTTACACCTTCATCTCATTCTCCTTACCTTGGGCTTTTGCTATCTCAGCCTTTTGCACGTCATAGTTTGAATAACACTGCTTGGCAGCCCCTTGAAGCGATGGGCCAGGCACATGTTCCCCAAAGGGATTTTCCCTCTGCTCTTACGTGAGCATCTGGGTGCCTCTTGGTTTACATAACTCTGAGAAACATCTGGGGTTAAAAATTCCTAACACCTCAATTTGTTAAGGAAATTAAACACACCTGTAGGATAAGGATGCTGTTTGGAGCTTGCACCACTTGTTGAGTCAGAGGGAGGAGGAAGAGAGGAGAGGCTGGGTTAATGTGTGCAATTCTATGTCCCAATTCTTTTGATAATGGTTCTGGGCAGCTGATTGTGCCCTTCCTGAAGTACACAGAAAATGCCAGAAGACTACTTTCTGCCAGCTAAGCTGAGAGTCAGGCTGTCTGGACGACTGAGTGCACAGGAGGGCACGTTTCAGGGAAGTATTTTTAGTGCAGGGGAGCTGACAGACCCGGAGAAGGAAGGCACCTCTCCAGAAGATAAATTGGGCAAGTGCAGAGCATCTGTCCACCCCATCCCTCTGCCAAAGCACTCCCAGCTGGAAAGAAGCCACTTCTTACAGAGGTGAGCAAGCTGCTCCCCCACCTGCCCAGGCTCCCTGTTCCCCAACACCTCTCCACACGGCTGCAGAGCACCCTGCCGGTTTTTGAGCCACAAACACCTGCCTGGCAGGAGCCCAGCCCAGCCCAGGCAAGCAGGAGAGGCCCCTGAAGTCACAGACAGCCTCTTCGGTGCCCCCAGGCAGCCCATGCAAGGCTCACACCAGAAGCCCAGCTGAGGGTCACTGAAGAGCATCCACCCTTCCCAGGAAGCCAGTTGTTTTGGGTTTTTAACACGGTTTCTATTGTTCAGGAGATTAAGGATGTAGTTGAGGCTTATGACATTTTTTTCCTCTGGGATCTAATTACAGAGGAGGAAGAACAAATCTGTATATTTATTAACTCTTCCAAATCCAAAATAAGACATAAGAAAGGCCCCAGCAGAGGCTTATTTAGCCATTGCTCAGGTTCTGACAGTGGCTACTACCACATGCCCAGGAACATGGAAGATCCATAGTGGATACTTGTAGAAGGCACCTGGTCAGCCTCCAGCACTGCTCTGTGCCAGTGGCAGTGTGCCAGGAACTGGATGATACCAAAAAATCTGCGTAGTTTCAGACAGGAAAGTTTTGCAATATTTTCCTTAGAGCTGCAATTTCTAGTATCAAGGGGTTGCGTAGGTACTTTGATCAAAGGGAAATGGGGTTTGAGCTGCCATGAGTGTGAAAAAAATTCTGAAAACAGAACTCTCTTCACCAGTGTCCCCTATATTCAGAGGGCATGAAAATATTTTTTTCCCTATTTATTTATTTATTTGCTTAATAATTTGATTTCTGAATTTTGAAGGCCCCTTCCTTGATGACTATACACCTGAGATTAGTAGCAGTATACACAAATATATTTTCTTTGAACAAAGCTAAGCATTTTTCTTCAATTTAAGGTGCCTTGTATCTCTTCTTTTCAGAGACAGCAAGCACATAGCTCTCCCATGATCTCCACTAAGCTCTCTGCCTACCCCAGCAAGAGTCTGGAAACACTCATATTTAAAAGCAGGTCACAATGAATAAAACCCAGCTTTGAGGCCACCTACACATGTATGTAAACTCAACTAGAAAAAATATTGCTGACAGGCTGTGCATTAGATTTCTCTTTCATGGCCACTGGTACACCTCAGCTAGCCAACTCACTACTTAAAAACAAGATAAGGTATTTAATGCAAAATCTGAGCAGAGAAGACTGCAATAAACCTAATTTCTCATGCACCTTGAACCATCTTCACTCAGTTCCCAGTAAGGGTCACTAACACTGTAAATCTTTTAATTGATACAAAAGAATGTTTACGAAGAACCAGTTGGCTACAGAAAAGTTTCCTTTGTGTCTTGCAAATCACACTGACTGTAGTGTTTGGTTTCCTTCAACCAGCTGTGTTAGGGTACTTTGTCCTGTGAGAATACAAAAGGAGTCCCTGTTCTGAGGATTACAATTTAAGATCACAGACTATGAAATTATGAGGCATAGACCCAGGTATTGTACAGGACATTAGTACTGGTAATTACTTTTCTTCTCCTACAGTCTTAGATTCACCTGAGGGAGATTTTTAGGAGTGAGGGACTAAATCACAACAACATGTTTAGGAGTGCTTTACAGTAACCTTTGATAGAGAGCACATGCTGATGTACCAGCCAGGTCCACTGATACTCAGTTGAGAGGAACTACATAAATTATTTCCCATTTTGCCATTTCTAAATGTACAGTTGCTCCCTTGTCCATTCTTAGATACCAGGATATACCAGTTTTTGGATACCTGAATATAATCACACATTTTTCTCAGGGTGGGATTTTCTCTATTTTAAAATTCATGTAGTTGAACAAGAACTGATTGAAATGGCTTAGTTCTTTCTCTGGATTTTTAGGCAAGTGCCTTTCTCTGCAACTGGGCTATTCAAAACCAAATAATCCCTGTAACTCAGTGGTATACACAGGGAGAGGAATAAAGAATTTTTCCAGTCTTAAAATCATTCCATTCAGGATTCATTAATGCCTGGGGTTTATATTGGTCTGTATTTAAATCTTAACTGTGACCTCTTCCAAAACATGGTCAAAGTAAATGAGATTACTCCCTCTGCCAAAAAGATGTGACATAAAAATTGAATGTTACTTAGCTTAATTAATCTGAATAGCAAGCTTTTCCCTTTCTAATTACATTGTCCAACTCTGGTTTTTCAAACTGCTGTTTAGATAAAGAAATTTTTGTGTATATGTGTGCAGTGTCAAGAACTATAGAAATAATTAATATTCTTATTTCATTAAATTCCAGAAATTAGCTTTTGCTGTTTTGTTCTAGGAAGTCTTGTAAAACAACAGTCTTGCGGTGAAGAAAAGCAAAGAACAGTTCAAATAAATGCAGTTTTAATGAGAAATTATTTTTGAGCATAAAGATTAAAAAAACCTACAAGTGCTTTTTAATGTAAATGTGATACACAGGCAAATGAAAGAACACCAATTTTTCATTATCTGACACAACTATAATTTATGCAACAGTATCCTCAGTTAATCACATAGGAGGAGATCAGAGAGGAACAGGTTAAACTTTTAATTGGTTGTTTACTGTTTCAGTTCCAGGCAGCATTTATGTATCTGCATAACAGTGGGATGGCTTAGGAATAATAGTGGGTGTACTGACTGTAAATAAGCTGCAAACTACAAGCCTATGAACAAGTCATGGTCTGATGTAATAAATCCCATCAGACGCTCCTGTGGTTTGTGACATCACGGGCACTCAAAGTGCTATTTATAAGCTCTCTCATGCACTGTCCAAGATTATGGCCACTTCAGAAATTAAAATGGTTAGAATTCTTTTCTTATGGCCTTTCTTAGATAGGGTGGCCTATTTGCAGCAAATTTAATACAAAGGCAGGACTGCCTGGGGCCACGGGTCAGGTGAGGCCAGGAACACACATTCGAGGGAACCTCATGGAGTTGAGTACACCGGTTGTGCTATCACTGTTGCTCTTTCATAAGCAGTTTTTCTTCCAGCTTCACTTAGGTGACCTAAAACACCAATACAGTAGTATTTGAGGAGTGCAGAGAGGAAAACATGGTAGGGGGATGAGGACAAGATAATGAGAAAGCAACAGAAAATGATCTGAAGAGACAGAAGGCTGGAAGAGTCATCCCTACTATGATCTGTGATCAGATAGTGCAGTTTTCAGACATCACCGCCCACAACAGTGCTTGTGGTGGCTCTTCAGGGGGAAGATGGTAACAATCAAATTCTTTGCTAGAGTACAGAGCTAAATGGTTTTGCCTGCACCTGCTTCGGTCATAGCACCTTACACTGCTTCATCACCACTCCCAAAGCAGGTGAAGCACCATTGTAATGCAGGGAAAGGCTACGTCTTTGTTCCTGTGTGTTATATACCACTGTATGATGGCAAAGCATTGTCTGCTTCTACTGGCAGCCTTATTCAAATCAGGATCAAAATATTTCCAGGAGGATCGCTCCCCTTCACAGAGGTCAGAGCAGCAGTGGTGCATCAGCAGAGAAGGGCAGGCAGCTGCTGGCACAAAAGTTCTGCTGAGGTAGCCATGGAAGATTGTCCTGTGTGTGCAAGGCTTCAGAGAGCAAGAAACCACAAATATTTCTAATCTGATCAAAGAGAGACGCTGCAAAATCCTCGGGCACAATCACTGATTGATAAAACAGACAGCAGGAAAAGAGATTTGAGATAGTAAGGAAGAGAGAGTGATAGTGAGCCTCAGAGGCTTATATCTATTTTAATTCAATCAGAAAAAGGTAACAGATGTTTAGTTAAAAGCAGCATTCCTGTTTAATTATGCTGAAATGTTTTGTATGCACCAAATTGACTGCAAATTTCCTCTGTGCTCAAGACATTTGTACGGCCAAGCAGCACACCAGCTGCTGCTCCTCCCCATAGCTGCCTCTCTGCATCTGCGGTGCCAGCCCCTCTCTGACCCACCCATCATTGTGGTCCGTCGTTGTGGATGGACTCTCACAATGGCCAATTGCTGTGGCTAGGAAATGGTCTAAAAGTACCATTTAAAAAAGCTTTAGGGAAAGGAGGTGGCCTTCCTGATACTGTGTTGCATGAAGGTTTACCACAGAGTTTGTTAGCAGCACTGCTATAACCAGGGTGACCTACACTTATCAGCAGGGAGATCTTTGGGTACCTCTCTCCCTCCTCCTCTGCAACTGAAGGAAAATGGACATCCTCAGTCACAGATGTCTTCTTTGTTATTCTACTGGACTGGAAGACCGACTTCTGTGTATTTTGTTTGCCTGTGGTTTTTGCAAGAAATGAGCCTGCCAGCTGACACTATTGTTGTTGCTCTGCAGAAGAGGAAGCCCATTTCTCTGGTACGAAGGCATCAGTATTATTGCCAGGCAAAAGGACTAGCTGCAGGTGCCAAAGCTAAAACCCAGAATGCTTAAGTAAATCCTGTATGAAATGTGCGTGATACAATTTCCCTGTTCTTCTGGGATTAAGTGACTGATTGTAATCAGTTGAATTGTTGAGGTAAAACTCACCTACTAAAGGAACTTGTAAAGGATTTCCTAAAAGAGGCCTCTGAAATTTCCAAGTCTCTTTTATGTTCACCAAACAAAACTGTAAAGCAGCCAAATAGTCTTGAACTGGAAGTGCCACCTCTCTTTCACTGCTTCAGAAAGTTGGAGGTGGAGCTCTCTTGACTTGAGTGACGGCTGCAGCTTTACCCTTCAAATGACCCCTGTATTGCAGTGGAAATAATGCTGGTACAGAGCAGGAAGGAATTAGGAGTGACTTGTCACTGCTGTGATAAAGAATTGCTTCTGTGGGGAAGCTTTATCAAAGAGGTCTGCCCTGCTCTTAGGCATGAACACAGTCCATCCTACTTTCTGGCAAATGTTTCCAGTCAAGCAAAAAATTCCCAGTGCCCAGCAGCAGTTAATTCAGACATGGCATTTCCTAAACACATTCATCGCGGTAGAACAGACTCTGCTATCTCAAGGGCTCAAAAGGGAAAGCAAATGCCCAGGACCTGCAGGGCTGGCAGGTCAGGGGCTGGCTAACAGGCTCCAGTTGAGCACCGATGGCTGCAGATAGTGACCAGAAGCAGCTCCCAGCTGGCAGGGCTTCAGCTTCCTGTGTGACACAAGGCAGTGGCGCCGGGCCAGGGACCAGCACACAAAGTACCCTCAGTACAGCAAACAGGGATGCTGGGGACTAGCAAGGGCTGGGCTTTCCTGTGTTTTTAGACACAGCCTCCTACTGCTGGGGCAGCAGTACTGTTCAGGGTTTCTGGCTGTTGGGACCGTGATCAGAGGAATATGTGTGTATAAAGCTATTCAGAGATTTTCATTGGGGTCAAGGTGGGTATACAGAGAAGCAAAACAGTGCTGCTGGCTTGCTGATACTACTAACCTCATCCTCCACACTACTCAACCAGAGATTTAGAGCCCTGAACAGCAAGTGTCAACCATCTAGAGACATCTGCCCCTCACACAACCTGCTAAGGGTTTGTGTTTCAGCACTGGAACTGAGTGCAGTGCTACGGAAAGCAGTGGAGCCACCCCTCTAGTCCAGCCTTTGGTGCCCTTCCACTCTGTTACACACTACAGAGCTTCAGGCCTGAACATGAGATGGTAGACACCTTCTACTTGAAGCAGCTTTCTCATTCTTCTGAGGTCTAAAATGCCACACCTAGAAATTTCTGAGACAGGAAGAGTTAGCATTTCAAATAAGCAACCTGATATTCAAAGCAGTTGTCTCTGACATATTCCAAATCTTTAGAACAGGGTTATGTGGGGACACAACTGAAGAGAAAACACTTGGATTAATGAAAGAAGTGAGTAACAATAGATTTAATTAATCAATAACCACACGGACACCCTTTGGAGCCACTGCCAGCCAGCTGGAAAGTTTCTCTCTTGCGTAACAAAGTCAAACTCTAAGTGCCTTATTGCTCAATGGAGATTTTTTTTTTTAAAGCCTTAGGTTTGCATTTCATCTGGAATTAATGACCTTTCAAAAACATTGACCCTTTTGTGTGCACTTATGGTTTTTTCCTTCGGGTGAAAGGACGAGAGAAAATGTTCAATGACATTGAACTGATAAACAAGGTATAGATGTGTCAGAAGTATTTCTGTATGACTTCTCCAGAACAAACAACGTGTGCCTGAACACATTTTGAAATGTGGACTCTGAATTGATAGCTCCCAAGGATGTTCCTGCTTCTTGTGTCTGTGGACACATGCTGGAAAATGTTCAAAAACATTTTTTGCTTTTCTCATGATAAGAGGTTTTCCAAGGACCACACAGGCAGATATGTCAAGACAGAAAAACTGTCAACCTGAAGAGACAAGATGGCCATAAAAAGGAGAGCAAAGAGTACTGAAGAGACTCGGCAAGGTAACACTGAGTAGTACCTATAACTTAGTACAGGAGTGGCTTATCTTAAACCAGAAAAAGGCACTCCTTTTTTGGAATAACTACAACTGCATGGAGGACCAGATATGTCAAGGAAAGGCACCAGCAAAATGAAATGTGAAGAACACTAATTTTAATCTAGTGAGCAAATCAGCTCTTTTAAGACCATAATTCCTGTGGTGTGTGGATTTCATACAGCCCCTCCAAACGAAACAAATCAAATACATACAGAAGCACAGGCTCCCCTTCTCATGTGACCTAGGCTACTACTCTCAGTGGGACACTCCAGTTCCTTCCCATATAAGCAGATGAGCGTGCTGTACAGACATGGATTTACTTGGAGTGCAGTTTCCATGCTTCTCTTCCTGGGACCCCTCTTCACCACACACAGGTAAAGAAAAGGTGGAAGCTGATTCCTGATCCTTCACTAGTGTTTGGGAACCTGGGCACTGAAATTTGAGCCCCTTTTCCACAGTTCCCAATAAGTTCAACAGTAATAGCACTCACAGATTTTGGGCTAACTTTGGTTCAGTGCAATGAAAAAACACATTATACCCCCTTACCAATACTTTTGAGACCATATGTTTCTTCTGGGAGTTATTTTACAGTTGTCAGTAATCTAAGCAATAAAGCACCTTGCCCTACAGTACAAATTTGCTGCCCTTAAGATATTTAACTATGCTTGTAAGATCCAAACCTCCTTGCCTGATACTTCTCCGTCCACATTCATTCTCCAAGTTTCAGTACGTGTTCTGAATCAGACAGATATTTAAGAACTACAAAGAAAATACCATTGGAAAAAAGTACATATTCACAGAAGTTTAAAAGCTATGATCACTGCTTAGATTCTAATCATTGCGTCTAACAAAAATAAATCCAACAGCCAAGCACCAAATTCCACAGTGACATCAGCACCATAAGTTATGCAATATAATTATGATTTTACACACTGAGAGACTGTGGAAGGAGCAGAGAACAGCAAGGAAAGCAAATAACACAGAATTGCACATGCATGGAAAACAGTGGGTTTCCTTCTTATTCTGCAGTTTGTAGCAGCCTTGTGTTAGCTGTTTTCTCTACTTTTTTCATTTCCAGTCAACATATAATAAGCATTAGTGAGTAATCATAAGTATATGGCCCTATATACCCATCTATAGCTCTGCACCAAATTGGGGTTTTTTTGGACTAGCTGCAAAGGGCTGACCCCCAGTGAGAGGAGCTAACCAGCTTTTGGATCCAGGCTGTGCAGTTTGCATGGGAGAGGCAGGAAACAGGATGTGTCCATTTCTCTAAGCCAGGAGCTCTGGTCTTGGTGTTGTTCTGCATTTCCATTAATCCTTTTCAGTGGTCCAAGCCCTGCTACTCTGAAGCAAGAAAGAGATAGAGAACATCCCTAGACACAGGATGTAGATGCTACAGTATTGCAGTAACCTGCTGCTCATCCAAGAAACTTGAGAACAAGCAGAGGCCACATGATTCAAATAGGCTTTTGCATTATTCATTTCTGGGCCACACTGAACAAAGCTCTGCTAGACGGGCAAGTGGTGACAAACATCTAGACCCTAGGATGGATTTGACCTCTGGAACGGTTTATTCTGTGAGTTTCCCGTTAGGTTTTGTTCTTCTCTGCTCTGTGTCGTTGAGCACGGGATGCTCGTGGCAGGGCTGAGCCAAGTTTCCTGTTTGTGAGCTGGATTGAGACTCATCAATTCACACCAACCTGGCTAAACAGTCCATCCTTCTATGCCATTAGCAATGACAGCATGACAGAGCCTGCTTTTTTCACCACTGTGGACTTTAGACAGGACTTTTTGGTACTCCAAGCTTAATCTTCTTGGAGACTATATATTTATTAGGTTATGTAACACAAAGGTAAGTAATTTCTACAGAGCATAGGCAATTTCTTTCTGTCATAAACCAGTGATATGTATCTGTTATCTCAATTAACTAATGTTATTCCAAGTGAAAGAGATCATGTTGAAAGCTGGAATCTCTAAAGGGAGAAAGGACCTTAGAAATCCAGATCCAGTTTCACTTACCCTGGCATACATCAGAGGAACTGCACCAAAGATAAGAGAGTGCACTTCGTTGCTGTGATCAAATCTGCACTGCTTCTCTTTTATCCCAATAGCAACTGCTCTCCTTCACAGTGCTTAGACTGGAGCACACAAATAGTCCAGCTGAATCAGACTATTCCCAGGACAAATACAGTTTGCTGGACTGGGGCCGCAGTTCTTATCATCTTCCAAGTTAAGCTCACAGTGTTTCAATTCTTACACATAAGCTTGAGTGTTTAAGGTAGGATCTTTGGTCATGAGCTGTCACTGTTTAGGATCCTCTATGTTTCGTATGGAAACATCCTTTTTAAACAAAAACAAAAAATAAAGGCAAAACCAAAAACACTGAGATTATAGAAAATGAACAATCAGTAAATTATTTGAGATGAAGAAAGAAATCTAATGAAACTATTGTAAACAAACATACTAGGTTTTCATGTATGCAGTGCCAAATCATATGTAGTTTTATTAATTAAGAGAATTTACACTTGAGTAAATCTAATGTTTCAACTCAAACATAATGGGTGCTGTTCAAAAATATTCAGCAATCTTATATATAGTAGTTACACCATCGATTATTCATAATGTAATTTAAAGTTCATTTATTTTACCCATGCTATTCAGCTTTCCCCTCTGATTTTGGACAAGGAATACAGACATCTCAATTTCACAAACTTCTCTCTTAATCCAGCTTTGAAATTGGGAGCCACTTTAGCTACCTCAGGATATTTCCATCAATAAAATTTTGTTAGAAGTTTTGTTATTTGCAGTTTTGAGTGTAGTCACTGAGATACAGGCTGGATCCCACTGCTGCCTGTTTATACACAGGATAATCCAGTTTGTCCTGGCACAAAACTAAGGACAAGGAGTTGGGGTCCTTTCCCCCTCTTTAGCTTACTCAACCCAGTACATTCTTCACAGATACTCCTAAATAGAACTACAGGGTCAAATGACACCCATAAATCTTTAAAGGTTCTTGGGGCATTTGTTTTCACCAAACTGTCTGTTTCCCTTTCCAGGTTTGGTTGTTTGGAATACAATGGAGATTTCTGTTTATTTATATAATGAGATTACATCTTGCAGCCTTGCTCTGCCAGAACTGCAGACTTAGTACAGATCAGAAATATGGGGCTGGAAGGACCTCAGAGGCCCCTTCCTTATGAAAAAGTAAACGTGCCATCACCATCACTGACTGAAAAAGCTTTGTTCTTAAAGCACTCCATAAACAGGGACTTCACAGCCTTCAAAGCTGCTTCACGGCTTCTTTCTTCCCATTTTCAGAATAAATCTCCTTCTGATACTTAACCAAAATCTTTGTTTATGCAAACAAAGCTGGCTAGTATTTGTGGCACACCCCTCTTGTCACAGAAGCAGAGAACAATTAATCCCTGTCCTTTTTATAGATCTGCTAGAAGACAGTTTCCCATGTTCCTCCTCTAACTTCTTTTTCCTAAACCCAATAAATTCAATTCCTTCAATAATTTTTCTTTACCAGGTTTTCTAGACTCATTTCTAAACCCACCTCTGTCTGTGTCTGAGACTGAGACGTGCTCCAGATAGGATGATATTTTTTTCTCTGGTGTCAGCAGAGAGCTTCTTAAATATGTAAGATATTTCAGATGACACCACAAACTGTATCAGGTTTTCTCCAACAAAAAAAAACAACAAACAAGTACAAATTCAGTAACCTTCTTTTCAGAAAATTTTTGGTATTATTCTAAGAGTGTTGCAGTACTCTGGTACATCCAACAGAGCATCATTGAAATGATTAGACTAAAAATGTCATAATTGTGCACATTACATTACTTTTGTTACCCTAATTCTTGGTTCTCTCATTCCCTCAGTCTGCCTCTTTTCTTCAGTGGTTGTCTTTTACACCTCATGGGCATTTTGTGGGATTGCTTGTCCTTTACTGGATCTGTAAACTGTCCCAAGACTTCACCTTGGTGAGATTGTGGGCTTTAAAATTTGGTGTTTTAAAGTAGCATAATAATGTATCAGATGACAAAGCACCTAAGAGCACATCAAGGAGATGTCAAGGAGAGTAAACCTGGTATTTTGGAGAGTAACAGGACGAATTCAGGCTGCAAAAGAGCAGAGCACAGCAGGCAGTATAGCACATCCTTTGCCCTCTAGTGAGAAGCCCAGTGAAGAGAAGCAGCTCAGGGAATTGCCTGCATGCTGGCACAAAGAGCTCCATGAAATCACTTGTTAAGCCGGAAGGGGAAGAGGTGAGGTTATGCTCAGTACACAGATGCAGGCTCCTTAGCAGAAATGACTTTGGTCTTGGGTTGTCATTGAACCTCTTTGTTCTTCTCTGATTTATTGAACAATGTGATTCTGTTTCTCTCCATGAATGTGACTCCTTATGGGTTACTGCAGGGTTTTTTTATTCTTTATATAAAACTTAGGGACTGGCCTTTTTTTCCCTATCTTCATAGCAGATGAGCTCGTCTGATCTTTCATAGCTGTGCTGTGCTTCTCCAGAAGAGCAGAGATAGCTGGGTCGTATCTGGATCGTTCTCATAAAATACAGTCAGGAGGAAAGATAAAGGAAGTCAGGCTGTTGTAAATAGTGCCATACAATGTAGGACAGCTATTTAGGTACTCACTTCTCTCCTCACAGGGGTTCAAGTTGTCATCAGCCTGTTCTCTAGCTTGCCAGCCCAAAATCACCAGGTACTGCAGAAATTGCAGGCAAGCCTGAGTTTAACAAGTTTTGTGCTTACAAACAGCATCCCAACAAGATTCAGGGAGATGAGTGAGCTGTTTAACAACAGAGGTGACAAGTCACTCCACAGTTAGTAGCCTGGCACACTTTTTCATAGCAAGCCAGCTTTATAGGCCTCCTGTTCATCACAGTCACAGAGGCAGGGAGAGAGTGTCAAAAATGCGTAATGGAACTGTGGTGGTCTAGGGAGATTATCAGGCCACTTAGTCCAATGTGCTTACCCACTTAAATATTTTGCTTCCTCTCAGCCCGTTCTTCCTTACTGTTTCCTGTGATCCTGTGATTCTCCCCCTTCTGCCTGCAGACACACAGCTCTAGCTGTTGCTTGATCTCATTTCTGTGACATTTCAGGCACTCTTCCTGCTGACTTGTTCCATCTGGTTATTACCCTTTGAGTGAGAAGTAGCTCTTGCCTGCATCTCTGCTGAGTCTCTTAGTCTGTGTGTGGAGTGTTTTGGCTCCTCCTTTCTGAACAAGCAATCTTGAGCAGGTTTATAAATAGGAGCTTTCAAGTTAATGAGAGAGGGTGCGGGGGTGAGGAAGAGAGAAACTGCACTGAAGTCACTTTGGAGGCAGCTCCTAATGCTCCTCAGAATGACAGCTTTGCAGGCACAGCCACAGAGGGACATTTGGAGAAGGGATGGTTAAGCACTGAGAGGGGGGAAGGGGTTTAAGGCTCTGCCGCAGGTTTTATTCAAACTTGGGAAAAGCCATACCTCCTCTCAGTTCTCCATGGGCTTAATCTCCTTGCTGCTTCCCTCTCAGCAAATGTACTGTAATGGCTGTGGGGCAAGAATGGTCTATTCCTATGCATTTACTTGCAGATCAGTTAAACAAGACTTGTCTCTTGCTGGGATCTCAGTACTCTCAGGATAACACAGACTTCTGTTCAGAGGCAGTGCCCTGGCTCATATACAGCATCCTCTGGCTGGGGCACAGCATGCACCTTGCACTTTATAACTTTTCCCCCCTGTTCATTTTTATTATCCCCTCTTAAGGCTGATAAATAAAACAACACAAGCCTCCTGGGACTAAAATCCTTGCACTGACTTCCAGCCCACTTTCCACAAGGATAAATTATTTTCCTTATCTGTACTATGAAGACAAAACACAGCCAGGGTGACCTAATTCATGCAGCTGGCATGTGGGTCAGCAGCCTCATGTT
The DNA here is from genome assembly GCA_013397245.1 of Thryothorus ludovicianus. NCBI lineage: Eukaryota > Metazoa > Chordata > Aves > Passeriformes > Certhiidae > Thryothorus > Thryothorus ludovicianus. The sequence goes on from VZTB01002444.1 coordinate 365,479, forward strand.
TGGACAACACTCTGCATGAGCTGCGTGGTTTGTAAATGCCAAGTGTCACTTTATTTGGTCTCCAAACTAAGAAGCAGGGACCTCCACCAAAAGGGCAGCAGAGCAGTGGCAATGAGACAGCTCTCTAATGCCATATATGTGACAAAAGAGAGGTGGGGCTGGACACACCAGAGGCAGTATCAGACCTGAACTCCACATCCCACTCCTGAGAAGCTTTGCAGGATTTACAAGGTTATTAGACAAGCACTCTCCACTTGCAAGTCCTTGTACTCAATGTGACATCTGCAGTGCTTAACAGATACATGGAGGTGACACAAGGTCGGGTGTAGACTAAAAACTGACACAAGGTAAGATGTAGACTGAAAACTGCATACAAATACAGTGGACCATGGATGATTATCTGGGACTGTGCCTAATTGCCTCCAAACATGAAGATTCTGCTGGAAACCACAGGAAGTTCTGTCTTTGCCTGCAGTGGAAATAATCCCGATTCATTCTGGTGCAGGAGAGCCAGAATGCAGATATGCTTGAAATACTCTCTGTACCTACAGAAGAAGTGATGCTCCTTCATGCATTACTTGTGTACCTCACACAGACTAAATTTCAAGCACAGTGCTCTCTTCAGCCACCAAATTTGGATTGATTCCTTGGAGAGATTATAGAAGGAAATCCTCTCCCCCTCGTATTCTTCAGAAACTCCCTTCAGAAGAGGTTCAGAAATTTTCATTTCCAATCATAGAAATCTTTTAAGATCCTCATATACTGTCTCTCTTTCTGAGAGAAATCCTTGTTTAGTCCACAGTTAAAACTGATCACTAAAAACAAACTCTCTGCTTTCCAAACACCCAGCTGTAAGAACTGGCTGTTCAGGAAAGCAGCAAGAACCACTTAAAACATTCTGTCAATGTGAGATATGAAGCATTAGTGGCAGTTTTTCAGGAACCTGCTCAGCATTTTGATGCATATCCAATCAGGAGGAGAGCAGCCCTTATTTCCCTATCCCATCTTAGAAAGTCAATATCCAGTTTGTTCTGATGTTTCTATCCATCAGGGCTAAAGGCATGTTTATAGGAAGATGAGACTTACTCCTCCTTCTGGATATTCACTTCTCCACATAACCTTTGCAAAAATTTTTGTGACTTTTACAGACAGCTTGATCAGCCCAGTAGCTTACTGAGGTGTAAGATGTGGTAATGATGTCCTACCAGCAGGCTGCATTCAGGCAGCAATTTGGAAGGAGAATGAAAAAGTTAGTCCCTGTATTTTATTAGGTGAATGTGATGCTCCTCTGAAGCTTGTTGGCAATGTTTAAAGGTTGGTGGCATCTTTAATAAAGTCAGCTGAACTTCAGCCAGCTCATGCAGTTTAACTGCAGACATACTGAACTTCTCAATGAAGTACTGCACTCCTACTCCCTCCTGTAATACAGGAGAAACAGGTTTTCTACACACCAAAAAGGAAGTTTATTCTGGTGGTATACTGGAACATAGAAAAAAATCTCCAGTTCTGTTCCTATTGTCATCACTCTTGGAAATCCTCTTCTGTTAACATCCCAGGAAAATGTCTCTCTTTAGTAACACAGTATGTCAGGAAAGGTCTTTTTCAGAACTTCTCCCATCCAAAAAATACATGTTTCAATACTTGCCCTTTTCAGAAGCCAGTTTTCTATCGAAAATTGCTTCTAAAATACTGGGCTAAGTGCTCATCTCTCGTCTCCACAAGCATCAACCATACTTTCTGCTTTGCAGAGCATGATACACAACTGTAGGTCCTGCTTGCTACCCAGTCTCCTGACTGCCAGATCACTGCAAGAACACATTGTCTAACAACAAACAAATGGAACTGGACTAACTTCACACCTGCTTCTGTACTACTTGCAGCCAGGAAAAATGTCTTCATTTCGCCGGGGGATCTCTTTACTGATCCAGTAATGTGGTTTTCAACCCATGCGATGTGAGATCCCAGTGGTCTGTGAATTATTTTTAAGGAGTCCATAAAGACCAAGAAAAGAAAATCGACTCTCTCCACAGGAACCCACAACTCTGCTGGAATTTTTAGTGAGTGGCAAATTGGAAGGATGTCGAAAATCGTTTGTCTGGTGTAACAAGATAGGACATATTCCCTCTGGCATGAAATTTTGGGGAACTGCTGAGGAACTGCCAAGTTGTAACAGTTGCAGTGCCTAGTTAACACCTATCTGTGAGAGCAGCATTTGTGACACATCTAGGGGTACATTGAGCATGTAGCAGCTATTTCTTATTCCATGCCTGAATGAAAGACATCCCATATAAATGGCAAGCTTTCCTCGGGGAAGCTTTAAGCCACTGTCAGAACCATGAAATCATAGAACTGTAAAATGCCAGGTTGGAAGGGACCATAAGGATGATCTAATCTAATCTTTCTTGTGGAAAACACAATCTAGACGAGACAGGCAAGCACAAATGGACAAATCTTAAAAATGTCCAGTATTGGGGAATCCACCACTTCCCTCAAGAGACTATCCCAATGGCTGATTGATTTCATTGAGAAAAATTTTCCTCTTGTGTCTAATTGGAATCTTCAGAGAAGTAACATGGACCCGTTACTCCCTGTCTTTTCTATGTGATTTAGAGCAAAAAAGGGACTCTCCACCTTCTTTGCAGCCACCCTTTAAATAGTGGATAAACATGGTGATAAGGTCTACACTAAGCTTTCTTTCCTCAAGACTGAGAAAAGCCACTTCTCTCAGCCTTTTCTCATAGGACAGGCTTCCCAAACCAGTGATCACCTTTGTGGCCCTTCTCTGGGCCCTCTCCAGTTTCTCCACATCTTTTGTGGATAGCAGGGGCCAAAACTGAACACAGTACTCTGGGGTGGCCTGACAAGCACTGAGTAGAGTAGGGACAGTGAATTTCAGTCTGCTGGTGATGCCCTTGTTGGTGCAACCCTGCATCTTGTTGGGTTGCTGTGAGTGAATAATATGCTGCTGTGGTGCATGAAGCTGTTCCCCACCAGGACCTCCAGGTCCTTTTCCACCAAGCTGCTCCCCAGCTGGGTAGATCCCAGCCTGAGCTGCACTCTAGGATTATGTTTTCCCATACTTTGCATCTGCTTTTGTTGAATTTCGTAAGGTTTTTGTTAGCCCGCTCTTCCAGCCTATCCAGGTCTTCCTGCAAGTTAGCACTCCTTTCCAAGGTGTCTGCTTTTCCATTCAGCTTGGTATCACTGGCAAACTTCATCAAGAGACCCTTGATCCCATTTTCCAGATCACTCCTAGAGATATCAAACAGCCCTGGCCCCAGCACTGATCCCTAGGGGACTCTGCTTGTGTCAGGCTGCCAGTTGAAAAGGAGCCATTTATTAACACAGCCTGGCTGCTGCCTTCCTGTCAGCCCCACCCTACTGCCCAGACCCCTTGTCCAGAGCAGACACATCAGCTCCCCCAGGAGGAGGCAGTAACTGGAGGAGAGGATGCTCTAGGAGAATACAGGGATTAAATCACATGGGAAGTCCCATGTGCAAAAAACTGCTCATTGCAGGCTCCTCTGACCCTTGCAGCTCCCCAAAAAGCAATCAAGCCTTCTTACAGAGTGTGCATGAGCCATTCACAACCAAGACTCAAACATTTGTATTTTGGAAAACACAAAGTAAAGTTGCAAGAGCTTACACTGATGGCAATGACATTCTGTCTAGCAGAATGGATTACGAGAATTTTCCATTTTCAAACTTTCTAAAAATCAAAAGGTCAGCAATGAGAAGGAGGAAAAGCTCTCTCAGCCACTTGAGTGCTCTACCTGAATGTCAACTGCATATTTGAAAAACTTTACTTTATGGAAAACATTAAAGTTCTGTATAAAACCCACATGCAAAAATAGAAATATTGCAGAATAAAATGTATTTTTTGCTCTCCTCTGGGTTACTACCCCAAAAATCCTGGTGGAATTAGTCCTCTAACTTGGATTTTTTTTCTTCCCTTCACAAGTATGCTGCTCTTTGGTGCAGTGCTGGGTGTTCACTTGGCACCTTTGACATAGGAATCTTCACCCCACACCTGAAATGTTTGCCCCATGCACATATATAATAACCTCTGCCCCTTTTCACCACGGCCCTTTGCTCTGGCAGGGAAGAGCACTGAATGTGAAGGAGGATTTAGAAGCCAGGGAGGTCTGCAGGGGAAGAGTTTTTCTCTTATTAGGATAATACTGCTATTGGCATACAGTCGTTTGAGTAACAGAGTTAAAAAGGAGTTGATTATAGTTACCCATGCTCTGTAGGGACTTCTTGAATGGTTTTGATGGGCTGTCTGTGCCTGCTGTGCCTAGCAGCAACCTGAAATCCTATTAAGTGCCCATGTTTTGTCATCACTATATGGCTTTAAAAAAATTCTTGTCTTGCCTGTAAAGCCAGACCTATTTCAAAACTGATGCACATCAAGACAGAAGTGCCTTAAGAGGGACTGTTTATCCTTTTTCATTAGTTATTTGTCATAGTTTCTGAAGATTAATGAAAAAATCCAAACTATACTAAATATCACAATTGATGATAACACATAGCTCCTGATACAAGCTCTCAGTAGCCTGTAAATATCTGTCTGGAGCATATTGCTTCTGGTTTTTGGATGCATCTTCATGGTCACAAGAATCTTCAAACTCTTTACTGCTGGGTGCTCAATGGCAAGTAAAGGATGTTTCAGCTAATGGGAACATGGATTTTATTTCTTATTAGAAGTCACACTGATCTCTGAAATGGAGGTGATGAATCTCAAAATACATAAAGAAATATCTGCCATTTGAAGAATAAACATGAAAAGCTCGTTGGATACAAAGAATAGGTATTTGCACACAACTTTTTACAGTTTTTTTACACATTAGATTTTGGACTGAATGATCTAAAAGTTCTTTTCAACCTAAACTATTCTATGATTCTATGACTTCAGCACCAGTGCCTGGAAACCAAATCTAAGTGTTCAGGTTTGAATGTCAGAAAAGGAATTCATACAAGAGCAGCTCTCAGGCCCCAGTCCTGCCAAGGCCCAAGTCACAGTGCCACTTGTATAGGGGGAGCACAGGTAGCAAGCTGTGTCTTCATGGAATTCTACTTGCATTAAGCAACTGCAATTTCTGCTTTCACTGCAGAGCACCAGCTCAAACCACCTTCCCTTGCTGTCTTGCAGCATGTGCTGAGTTTGCTGAGTGCTGCCCCAGCCAGAGACCACACACACAGATATCAGCACAAGTACCTACAGAAGGCCATGTGGGATCTGGGTCCTTGCTTATATAGTTTTATGCTATGGCTCTGCCTAATTTCAGGACTGTCTCTTCAGTTCCCTTTCCCATTCCTGCCCACAGGCAGCAGTTGTCTCCATCACCTTTTTCACTAACATCTCCTATTTCTCCATGGAGCTCTATTAAGCCAAACTCAGTGCAAGCCTCCTCTACAACAGTGAGCACTTATGGGATTTTATTACCCACCTGGCAGACCTGGATCAAGAAGGTACCATTTTTACAATGTACTGGAGTGGAGCTGACAAAGCATCCTTAATTCTTCTCTTCCAAGCATCCCTGTTTATATTTTTCACTCAGACAGTGGTGGGCTCCTTCTTTCATTTAGCCCTTGTTTTATCATAACCTTTGGAGTTAATCTTCTCTCTGCTATCATGGAAACTTGCTCCTCTGATATCCTCACTGTCTTGAACCTCATCTGGGAATTCCAGGCACCAACTTATTTTCTGGGCCAGATTTTGCAGAGCTGTGTGGCAGATATGCCTCATTCAGAAGTGGCTGGATGTACCTGCTTCTCAGCTGCTGTCCTTCACTGCTGAACATTTGAGTGCAAGCTTCAACTTGAGGCAAGCTCAAGGTATCATAGAACTATCTAGGTTGGAAAAGACCCTTAAGATCATCAAGTTCAACTGAATGTATCTGTCTGTAAACTGCAGCAGCTCTGGGGCACAAATGTTACACCTCACACAGAGGTGTAGACCCTTCTCTGTGCTCCTACCCCTTTGTTAGATGTTTTGCCCTGAATCACAGCTGTGTTCTACGAGGTCTTTCTGTGGTCTGTAGCTTTGGGCATTTGCCCTGCTTGCTTACTCTCCCTTTCAACAGGCTCCAGCTTTCTCCTTTACTGCAATTTCTCTCTTCCTTGATTCATACCTTGTCATAAACAGTAGGAGATAAAGCTGTGCCAAACGGGAAACTGTTTGTACACTGTGCTGTACAAAGATGAAGCTGTGGATAACACAGTTTTCCCTTTAAAAAAATGCTCTCTTGGCTCTGAATGAGCTCTTTTCACTGTGACGTGGTAGCACAATGAATTCCCTGCACTGAGACGTTGCTCAAGCCTTGAGACAAGGCACAAAGGGAGTGCAAATAAATGAACAATACGGTGGAAAAAACAAAGAGCAAAATGAAAGCAAGCAAGTAACAAAGGGGGGAAAAAAGGAGAGGCAGGCCACAGTGTTTAAAGCTGTGACGCACAAAACAAACACCAAGTAAAATTCTGCAGAACTGGGCTGGCATTTCTAGGAAATGGGGTGTCCAGTCTGGAGAGGATGTTGACTCTAAAAGCAAGGACAGAGTAGACAATTAAAGGACGAGTTTCACACTGGCCTATTGCATCCCATCCTGTGGGATCCCACCAGGGTGTTAGAAGGACTTTTCCTGCTCCTGAAACACAGCCATATATGGGGTAACAGGTTAGCAATTACAGCAGCAGCACACAAGAAAAAAAAGATACTTTTGCTGTTGCGTGGGTCCTCCTTTCTTTTGTTCTCCCAATTCCAAAAGCTCCTCTAAAAATAAATATTCCTCACACCCACAAGTAATTGTACAAGACCAACTGACTTCCTTTAGAGAGCCATGGGGAGTCTTCTACCCCAGAGTTATATGGGCTTGTGTGGAAAAGAGAAGAAAAGACAAAGATAAAACATGTACTGCAAAGACCTGGGTGCTTGGGATGTTGTAATGAAGGCTGGAAGGAAAAGACATAGAATCTCATCAGCAAGCTCAAAGCTGTACTCATAGTCCCATCCATTTCTGCAATTTTAAATCAGGTATTTCTTCTTGAATAGCAGTTTGCTCTTACATCCTCCCTTCTGATCCCCTCAGACCAGCTTTCATTCTCACTTCTCTTCCCTTCCTTCTCCTTATTTTTCCCTCAGTCCTTCTAGTCATCAAAGCAACTCTCTCCTCACTGAGCTCCTGTATCAAATTGCCCCAAAAGCCAGCACCGATGTCACTGCAGAGGAATTGTTATCTGCTGGATGCTGAATGGTCCTATGCAGATGACAGCCTTCCCCACAACATCAGAACTGTCCTCTGAGACTTTAGAGGCTTTTTTAACACAGACACTCTACCATGGTGTCATGTACAAAACATTAAATGCAACAGTATCCAGATCTCAGTGTTTTTGTAACACAGAGCTTTTGGTGGCAACCATCTACCCAGTATGATGTACAGTGTGCTACATGGTCAGCAGTGCCACACCTGCTTAGCCCTGGTTTTCTTCACCTTTGATCTTGTATTCATGCTCCTGTACCTCACTCATGGTTGAACTGAACCCAGTGTGACCACCTGGCTGTTGAATTAGCTCGAGATGAAAAATAACTTTCCCCTCAATTGTCTGTCAGACGCACAGCATAAATGCTTGTACCAGCATCAATGAGACAACTGAGCTGGGAGAGAATGACAGAAGACAACTATGGTGAAATGGGAGAATGATAAGATTTCAGCTGGTTACTGCAAATCACAGTCTTCTAGACAAAAATTGCTCAGGCAGTTGTATCCTGAACAGGGTCAAAAGCTCAATCCGTAATTATGAGTCTTCTCTCCATCTTCCTGAATTAGACAACAGAAATGTATCTGCCAAATAAAAACCCCTCCTCCCTCCTTCTTTTCAAAATGTGTGATTCTTACATGACTGGCCATGATCTGCAATGATTCTTGTTTATTACTGTCTGCCTGGAAAATCTCTTAGGGTAACAACAGAGATGTGTGTACTTCACGGACATTTCTTTGCAAGGTAACTGTGAGGATCTCAAAACCCTTTGCAAACATCCTTAGTGATGACTCACCTTCTCTCATTTATGTTTGATACTGAAATGGAGGACAACGTGTGCCAGTGTAAAGAATGTGATGGCAGCAAAGTCTTCAGCAACTGCTGCTCCTACCTCATCCCCACTCCTCGTTTTTGCCACAGCCACATCCCAGCTGCCTGAGCCTCAAAATGTTACTTTATAAACCTGGTAGCATAGCTTCCAACTGAAAAACAAACAAACCCAACACAGGGGCTTTTGTTACTGTTGTACTGCTTTATAATCTCAACAGTTTCCAGAAGGACAATTCTGCTTGGAAAATACTGAATAATGATGAGCACAGTGCTTACATGCAGTGCCAGAGAAGCAGAAATGAGCTATGGAGGAAGGAAAAAGTAAAGGAGATGGTGATGATAATGATGGGGAATGAAGTAGCAATACCTAAGGCTTGAATTACCAAAGAAGACTCTGTGTTACCAAGCCACCCTCCCAGACAAAGAGAAACTGAATAATTTGTCCACGGGAAAAGAGAGAATTATTGGCAGAGAGTAAAATTTTAAGATATGGTGACTCCTGCTTGTCTCTGCTCTCAGCTCCAGGAATGGTTCTGCCCTGCTTGGGTGAAATCTCAATGAGAAAGTAACTGGTACAAATCCAGCTAGTGGTTGTCCCACCAAAGTATGTTATTAGTAGTTGGCAGCTCATGGAAGTTTCTATTCTGAACCTCATGAAATTTTCTGCTCTAAAGAGAAGAGAAATCATGACATTCAAATGCTTGAGCCAGGTTTTGTTTCCAAAGGTAGTGTGCACACACACACACACACACACACACAGGTGATCCACCTCTGCCTTCTTCCCTTATTTTTTTCTCTTTCCATCTGCTACCACAAGAAAATTGCACTATCTAGGTTTAAAACAGGTCTTACAAAGAAATGTTTACGTAATTTCCAAAGATTAGTTTTAAAACTGTCTGAAGGGCTGGCTTTTAATTTTCAGAGGGCTCTTTCAGTTGGGAAAATCTCTGACGTATGACTAAACTGGTTCAGTGGTAAAAATGTCTGCATGGATGTGTACAAAGCCTATGTGTAAAAAGATTGAGGGAATAATTTTCAGTCCCCAAGATATTCTACATTCTCTCCCTGCATGCAAGCACAGAGCATCCTCCATGTGGGAGCTGTTTGGACAGCAGGGTGCATGGGAGCAGCTGGGATATTTCCCCAATCCCATCCACAACTTTTTGTGGCAAATTTCTCCCTGTTATGCTTCCAGAGGAACAGAAACACCCTCCAGCCTTCTATGGTAATTCAAAGAAGCCTTCCATACATATTTTGTGTATCAGAAAATGGAAAGAGAGTAGAAGACTACATTTTAAAGCTTTGCAACTCATATGCAACAGCAGGGCCTAGCAATTTACTAAGCAATTCTGTGCAAGCCTGTGATACAACTAAACCCTCTCCTGGGTTTTACTCTGCAAGCCAGCTTGGCTTCCCCACGTTATTGCTGTGCTTGCTGAGCTTAATATCCATTCTAACCTTTGGATCACAGAAGGCACTGCAGTCTCCAAGTCAATGCCCTTAATAGGCTAGCACTGTTCCTAGGACAAGTATTCCTGAACATCAACCACTTTCCCAACAAACGATACTCATTCTGCTTCTACCTGCCAATTCCTTTCTGTTCATCACCTCCCTCTGGCTGATACCCACTTTCCCTCACTGTAGATGCACTGCCTTGGCTCCCAGCTGTGTACAGATGGCAGGTCCCCAGGGTCCAGACAAAACTGTGGCTGTATTCCATCACATTCTCTGGATTAGAGTTGATGTTGGTCTCCTGCTGGGGACAAAAGAGAAGCTGCTCCCTTTTCATGTGCTTTTCTGTCACTATTGAAACACAGCTACAACTTCTATGCCAAGGGTATCTGAGCTGGCCACACCTCCACATTTTCCTGCTTTGCCTCCCCCCTCAATACCTCTAACATGAAGCTTGTGTAGCAGGTTTTTGTTGTGCCGGAAGGGAGTGGGTTTGGCTTCAACATGTAGAAAAATGCTGCCTTTGCTCTGCTGGATGGATGGTGGCACACGGGTAGTTTCCCAATCAGCATAGCCTCAGCATTCTGCAGACAAAAACTGAAGGTGCTGTTGCAAACATTATATGCTGTCATGAAAGAGAGAGAAGACTCCACTAATGAAGCTAATATTTACCCTCACTGACAATTTGAGGGGATGTTTATTGTTTTTCCATCTACTTGATGTGAGACTCCACCACGTTAGTGCTGGATCTGACAAGTTTGCAATAGCCCACCCTGCAGAGGAGGCCAGCTGGAGATGGAAACAAAGATGCTCAGTACAATCACACAGACTGCTACCATTTGAATTAAAAGAGCATCCCTGTTAGAAAAGAGTATTGGTTAGGTCCTTCCCTCCCAATGCAAACAAGAATGGGCAGGGATGTAGCTGAGAGAAGGAAAAAGTAGTGCTATGCAAACACAAAGAGGAATAATTGAGGCCATATGTAAACAGGTGCAGGGCTGGCTCTAGGAATTAATGAAGCCAGTAACTTCCCAGAGCAGGAGGCCAAAGCACGAGAGCCAGATATGACCCAGCTGCCCATTTTGTCTACTCCAGGGTGCTGGAGAGTCACACAGTTTTCTGCTGCCTCCACCTCTGGCTTACTGGGGACAGAATATGTGGACAGCTGCTATTCCAACATGAGGGCTAACAGCGTGATCTGTCCTTGCTCCTCTGATCTCTACACAGGGTCACCATCACTGCTCTTCCATCTGCACCCCATCCTCTCCTTCTGTGTTCTGTCACAGGAGCAGATCTCAGGATCACAGATCAAAGGAGGCCTGTTGGGGGAATGAGAAGCTGGACATGACCCAGCAACACATGCTGGTAGCCCAAGAAGTCCAAATATATCCTGGGCTGCATCCAAAGCAGTGTGGCCAGCAGGGCAAGGGAGGGGATTCTTTCCTCCTCCTCTGCTCTGGTGAGACCCCACCTGGAGTGCTGCCTCCAGATCTGGAGCCCACAACATTAGAAGGACATGGAACTGCTGGAGCAAGTCCAGAGCAGGCTACAAAGAGATCAGAGGGCTGGAGCACCTCTCTTATAAAGGCAGGCTGAGAAGTTGGGGTTGTTCAACCTGGAGAAGAGAAGGATTCAGGGAGAGCATAGAGCCCCTGCCAATACCTGAAAGAAATCTACAAGAGAGCTGGAGAGGGACATTTTACAAAGGCATGTAGTGATGGGAAAAGAAGGGATGGCATTAAACTGACAGAGAGTAGGTTTAGACTAGGTGTTAGGAAGAAATTCTTTACTGTGAGGGTAGTAAAATGCTGGAAGAGGTTGCCCAGAGAAGCTGTGGCTGTCCCATCCCTGCAAGTGTCCAAGGGCAGGTTGGATGGAACTTGGACCTGGTCTAGTGACAGATGTTCCTGCCCATGACAGGAGGATTAGAACTTGATGATCCTTAAGGTGCCTTATAACCACACCATTCCATGATTTTATCTCAGCATCTGTTCCTCTTAGTTAGGGCAGATAAATTCACTTCTGCTAAGTTGCTGAAAAACCTGACAGTGCTCTAGAGAGGTGCTGCATTTATTTAAAAGTGTGCTCCATTAGCAGTGTGAAGGCTTTTGATCTTACCAAGGAGAAGCTCCCATATAAAAAGCAGGTTATCTGCTGTAGCTCCTGATGGGAGGACCAGCAGCCCCTGGTTAGAGACATGGTGAGCAGCCTCACAGCAAGGAAGGCTGCTTGTTCTTTCCTGGCAGAGGCAGAAAAGGAGCCTCACTTCCAAGAGCTCTGTAACAAACCAGCTCAGTGTTTGTCCCAGGTTGGCCCCAACACCTGGCACCTGGCGCAGCACGCGGCTGAATTACATTCTGGTGAAAGTCACCCTCAAGTTCGCATGCAAAACTGGCTCCTAACACAGCTGTGTTATTAATTTGTTGAATGACAGAGAGAATTGCTAGGGATGCGGGTAATAAAGGAAGCAGTATGTTTTAAAACTTAACAAAAAATACTGATAGGAGATTTCAATAACTTCCAGCAGGAACCCATCACAAAAGCAGCTCTGTTTACTGCAGCTCCTCAATGCCAAAACATTTAGTCTCGTTATTGTAGATGCTTAAGCAATCATGTCTTAGACTGCTTTGTTTCATAGAAGAATTGATCACTAAAGATTATAAACTGAGCAGTAGCAAAAGTTCTACAAAAGAAGAAACAAAAGCATACTGTTGAAGAGTTACAAGCAAAATATCCAAATATTGCAAGGAAAATGCTCACAAGTGTAGACTTATGATCATATGACACACAAAAAGAACATCATCAAAGGGACAAAATCTTCCTTTCATGGATAGGAAATGCCAGGATTAGAACTGCCTATGAAAGCTTTGTGCCCTGCTGGTGGTAAGGCTCTGTGATATGATCTCCAGCTGCAGGATCACAAACTGTTTTGTCTGAGGAGCCCACACCATACTCTGCACAGGTAAGGGGTGAACATGGATGCTGATACTGCAACCATTGATACGTGGCCTGCTCACTTCTGGACAATGGAAGAACAGAGCTCATCTGGATCAGATGCAAGCATACAACCACATTTTAATAGGATTTTCAGCCAAAGCTCACAGGATTTAGTGCTTTAGGAACCATTAAATTCATATAGACAACTTACACCAGCTGTGGAAGGACAGACCACACTTGACTCATCACGAAGTCAGTGAAGCGCAGACAGACTGTGCATGATATACAATCTGCCAGAACAGAGTGTCCCTTCACTTCTTTAAAAAGCATTTGACACAGCAGAGTAAGTATGAACCATTTCAGTACTGAGCATCATGCAGCCATGGTGCATTCACCCTGGTCCTAGAATTGGGCTTACCATCTCATACACTGAATAAACAAACATGCTGATCCTTCCTGTCCTCCATTCCATGTGGATCTCTGCACCTGGTACCCTGCCCACAAGCTGAGTCCTGCACTGAAAACACAACTGCTATTTTCCCTGGACGTATTTCTTCCCAGTACTCTCAGCACTGTATCACACTGCAGATCTCCATGGCATGATGAAGTGCTAGGCCAACTTACTGGGACCAGCTCTTAGAAAACACAAGCTCTAACGCTCTCTGTCTGGCAAGTCTAAGATATAAAAGGTATTATTTTTTTCAGAGTTTTTTCTCACTCAATAAAATTGGTCAATAAATGTGATTTGTAATCTTCCATTAAATGGAATTTCTGAAGAAAAAACCTATAGTCCATTATAGCTTCACTTATCCATTTAGCTGGCACAAAACTTCTGCCAGCAATGCTTGTCCCTCTGAGGTGATGCAGCAACATCAACCTGTGTACCCAAGAGCAGGTGAAACCAACTGATAGGGTGTGGATGACTGGATTTTACTCCTGATTTCTCTTCTGCTTTGTTTCTCTGCAGCTGAGAGCATTAAACTGAGAGGAAGTAAACATTAGCTTTTTCTTCCTTTAGTGTGATTTGTTGTGTAGATGTTCCACAGCTCCCTGTGGGACTAGTCCCTGACACTCGGGGACTAGTTAGATAGTTTGTTCTCTCTTTCCCCTACCTCCCCATTAACCTGGTGACATGTATCTGCTAATAATAGAGGATATTTCCTCCAAAATTCATTGACAAGGCACAGAGAGAAGTCCTGCCTGATGTCTGTAGTGAGAGAAAGAAAGGAATTCAAGGGTTACTTTGAGAATTATTAAGTATTCTTGTTAGAAAAGAGATTAGCTTCATGAAAATCACAGCTGGTCTCTCTTTTTCAATTTTCACATTAGATTTCAATTGACTGCAAGCCCAATAGCTCTGAGGGCAGAATGCAGCTCACTACACTGGAAAGTGTTCATCTTTTGTTCTGCTTTGAGAGATGACTGGTATCATCCTGTCCTTGAAATGAAAAGCAGAAGTTCAGCCAGAGAGGTCATCTAGTTTCAGATGCAGACATAGACAAAAAGTACCCTCCTGACCTATAAGTCTTCTGTATTTATATTTAGCAAATTAATTCAAGTCTCTTTCATTCTTTGAACAGGAGTAACCCTTAAAAAAATATCTTTAGTCACCTTTTCAATCTCCTTCTGAGGACAATCCTGCCCTTTTATCTTGTCTTAGTCCAAGTTTCAATTAGAAAACTCTTTTGATGCTGAGATCACTTTCTTTGCCCTGGAGAATTATTACAGCATCCACACTTTCACCCCAAGGGTGAATGGTATATATTCACGTCTACAAAAATTTGTTCCATCATTGGGATAAATCTTTGCATCTCCTCCTGGACTTCCCTGACCTCCAGACCTAATTTTGATTTCCCTTACTTTTTTAATTCCAGCCCTTTATATTGATTCTTTTTCTCCATCTTTTCTCTTTGCAGGTCTTGGTTTGGCCAGCCAACCTTGCACCAGCACCTTTGATTGGACACTTTCTCCAGGCTCTTGTGTGAAAGAAAGTAAAGCCCAGGCACTATGCTGAGCTCATCACTGCCTCCACAGCTTTATAAAGACAGGCTGACATCATGAAGCATGTGAAGGTATGGTTCTGATGTCTTTTTCTTTGACAGTGGTCTTACTATTATTCACCTTCTGATGGAAACCCTTTATTTACTAAATCTCTATCATCTCAAGTAACAACAGGAAAACCTTTTCTGAGCTTTACATTTTCATGTTTCACAGTAATTGTGCAGGTATTTTTCTCTGGATTCTCTGGAGAGCATGCTTTTCATTTTTGTTCTGCAATTCCAGTACAGTTTTATGTGTGCCCTTGTTTGTTCCTACATGACTTCCCATGATTAGAGATATTGTGGGGACAATTAGGAACCAGCAGAACTGGGTAGTTTAAATTTCTGGTCTATCTCACACATTAGCTACTTAGAAAAGTTTGAACCAGGCTACAAATATGCAGTTTATCTCTCCTTTGTCCTTTTTGTAAGCTGTTCTGTGATTTCTTGCAAAATTGCTGCATGCAGTCAGATTGCTTCTGCATTTCTTTCCAGAACTGACTGCAGTAAACCTGGATATGCAATCCAGAACTCTTGACAATAAAGGGAGGCTATACAGAACAAATAATATTTGAGGTTTAAAGAGTTAATATTTGAGGGTTTTCTTATGAATTCTGATCTAGTGCAAAGGGTCCAATTTCTGCATGTGCTTTTGTCATGGAGATTTTAAGTAGGTGTGTTGATGAGCTTGTTAGGAGAGTGCAGGCCTCCTCTGCCAAAATCCAGAGGCTTACAGAAAGTATGGAACTTAGGAAAAGCAGGTTGAACTCTCTAACTTGCTGAAATTTTCAGTGTGTTCTTGGATACTCTATCCTTTTTTCATACAGTTTCTAATGAGTCACATGGGTGCAATAACAGTCTCTTTCCTCAAAAGCTGGTTGGTTAGGTATTTGTCATATAAAGTAGTTAGGTGATGATGGTGCCAAAGGACTTGGAATATGGGTGAAAGGGGAAAAGGGAATGGTCTGAGTCTCATCCTGAAATGACAGAGGTGAGGCAGAGCCCAAAGCCCAAGTCATAATGTGTCTGTGCCTAATATACTCTAAAAACTAAATTAGGACCTGCAGGAGCACAACAGCACGTTCTTATCATCTTAAGGGTTTCTGTGGTATTATATAAAAACTAGGAACACATCAACATTATCTCTTCAGCAGAAATGCAGACAGACCCTTTCTTTACACAGTTAGAGCAGGTGGGAGTAGCAAAAGGGATTTTTCTGTAACTGCTCTGGGTGAAAGTTCTGCTGCAGCGTTTTAGTCCTCTCTACCCTGTGTTTGTAAAGATCTTTACTAGAGAGACAGTACTACTGCTATTGCTAATGAAATATTTGTAGCAGTGTGCCAAGCATCTTCCAGACAGAAATATTCACTCAGCAAGGTCCATTCTTACATTTCCAAATGCATCAATGGCAGGGCCATCTCTCCTTGGAGGAGAGCACTGCCAGTGAGTGAATAAACTCTTGGAAGGAGTGAGGAGTTGTGGTAGGAAGATGAAACCAATCATCTGGCTGTGGATCCCTTCAATACTAGACAAGAAACATGGGGCTTCAACCCTGCTCTGTAGCTTGAGTTCCAGAAAGCCTTTCAGCACAACTGTATATGGTATGATATGAATTTAATGCAATATAATAAGAACCAATTTGTACTGGAAAAAGCTAGGCTATGCAGATAGTGATAAGCAAAGCCGACATTCTCCAACACACAGCCACAGCTGTGCTCACTGTCACCAACTTTGGGACCCTCTGTGTTCCTTGCCCAGTCCAGGTCTTTACTGCTCTATCCCTTCTCTCTGCCCTGGCTCTCTTCTGGATGCAATGCACAGTCATCTGCCTTTGCCTCCCACATGAAGACTGCTGGGTCTTTGACATTCAGCCTTGATTCATGGGAACAGTGAGTTCCCAAGGGGAAGGGAGAGGAGCTGGTGTCTTCTTACTACGTCACAGTAAAAATAAAATAGTTGTTGCAAACCTCTGAAACTTTGTCAGCTGCCCTTCTTCAAGTTGGAGAGGGCAATGCAAACCATCACTTCAATGAGAAGATGAGAAGCACTACTAAAGAGCTAGGATCTGTTTCAATGATATACTCCTAGAGAGCAATCCTAAGACAGCAGTGAAAACCTCAAAATAAGTAACATGCCAAAAAGCACTGAAGTATCACTTTAGATTTTCACCTTTTAGTTCCAGCTTTAATATTTGATTTCTGAGGAAATTCATATCTTCCCTGAACCTCGGTGCCAAAATTCCTCTATGTTTATGTACGATAGTCCTCTAAAAAAAAATAAAATCAAGGAAGAAAAAAGGCTTGAAAATTATGACTTCTTCCATTCATCAGAGCTGAACTGTATGTCTTGACATGTCCTGACCATACACTGCTTTAACTGGAATCCCTCAACCCCTATGAACTGGCATAACTGTAAGTTAAACTGCTTAAAATAATCTAAGCCTTTAGAGCAGTTTAAGATAAATAAACCCCTTAAAAGTCATTAGTAGTATAAGTTAAACAGCATCAAAAGAATATCAGAACTTCTGTATTACAGCCACTTTAGCACTGCTACTTTCTCAAACACAAACATTTCCAGTTTCATGACCCCACTGCAAATTTTTTTAAGGTGTGCACAAGTGTCCATTATGATCTTTTGTGGATGATAAATCCTTATGTAGCCCACCACAAAAGTCAGATTTGAAGCTGCTGGGGTTATCCATTTTTAATATTTATTCCAAGACCAAACCTGACCAGAAAATATGAAATACTGTCTCACTGGTTTTGTTGATATAATTATAGAAATGTTATATATTTACTATTTTTTGACATCACTTGTCTCTGCATTTGTCCTAACTTTTCACATAAGCATGTCAGGGAGCAAACTGCAGAGAACGTGTGATTGTTTGAGGCGGCTTGAGGTTGTTATGACCACATAACTGATGAGTGGCAAATTCTTAGTCATTCTTAGTTTGTTCCTACAACTCAAGAGTTCTGCATTTTAGAAGAAACACTCTTAAATACTTATAAATAAGTGAAGTTTTTCCAAGAATCTTATCTCAGTATTTATTCAGCAGTAACCCCATCTTGCCTTACTGAACAAATTAACTGAGCTGCACAGTCAAAGTTACCATTGCTGCTCCGAGAGAGGAGGCAGGTGTCAGTTCAGAAGGATGGGAGGAAGAAACAGGAGAAGGGGAGCCAGATGTGCTGAGACCCTGTCCTCATTCACCAGGGTCCACAGCAAGTGCCAGGGAAGGAGCCCGGCCTCTTCTGCAAGAGCAACAGCTCCAGCAGTAACCTGAGTTTTAGTGCTGGCCAAGCAAGTCCTGTGGCAAGCAGCACCTCTCAGCCCCCAGCACTCTGCTGCCCCAGGCTGCCCTGTGCTGTCCGTGCTTGCAGCAGACCTGTCCCCAGCTGCTCCAGGCTTGTGGCAGAACCACAGACCTGCTCCTACAGCTTCTGTCAGAGGAGGGAAAATGTAACTAAAAAAGCCTATGCATCACAAAAAATGATTTTTTGTCTTTTCTTTTTTGACACTTAATTATTATGGTGAGTGGTTTCCTAACTTGCCATAATGCTTGCTTTTAGCCACATTTATGCTCTTTATTTACTGTGTAGTAGTATTTTCATTAACATAAGCCAGAGGGAGTAGGGATGAGAGGAAGAAGCCTGACATAAAGAAAATGGTAATAGTTTGAAGCTTATTAAGGAAAAGTCCTAAATCCCAGAGGAGACAGTTTAATGAGTGGAGTCGGAGGTGGTTGTGGCTCTCCAGTTGGTCACATTGACATCACAATTTCTGAATTGCTTCTCTATACTCTGCACACCCCTGTCATGCCATAAAGGGGAGCTGAATATAGCTGCAATGGCAGATCTGTCTCCTGAATGGCTGCAATGTTAATGGTGATGTGCAAGCTACATTCCACAATGCTTCTGAGGCATTAAAAGGAAACTAAACAATGACAGCATCAAAATTTCACCTTAGCCCTCACAAGGGTTATCTGATATAGCTGGAACATCAACTCCTCATCAGCCTTTTCTCACCTGAGATTACAAACTACTCCTGATGGAAAACTCATGTCCATATACTTTCCCTAAGAGGGAAAAAGAGTAAATTATATGCTGAACATGAACAAACCCAGATTTTACCTATGGACCTGGAGAGGAAAATCCTCTGCCTGTGGCTGACCCTCTTCTCTCTGGTGCCTGTGCTCTTTGCCTGAGGCCAGGCAGGTGCTGTGCCACTGCTGTGACACTTCAGATTGTGCTGGTTTCCACGTGAAAGGCTGGCACATTTTTACAGAATTTAGTTTGAAAACTCAGGGTTCCTTCTAGCCAGGCAGAGTCGAAGTGTTTCAGTCCTGCATTTTTTTACGTTTCCAGAAATACCACAGCAATGACAAAGGCTCTTCTAAGAAGCAGGGCAGCTTTGCATTGACCTCCAAACAAGGCGAAGGAGTGAATGCACCAGTGTGCTTCAACTTACAGTAAGATTTCTGATGTGGGAAGTGCACACATTTTGCATCATCTTGTTCTCAGAAGTGGATGATAATGAAGCTGTTTTGTTTTAAAATAAGGAGAAGAGGCCTGAGGTACACACCCAGCATGGAAAATTTCAGCCTGAATAATCAAGTCTAGCTAAGTTACAAGCAGCTCCAGGGATGAAATATAGAAACAAAACAAAAAAAAAAACTGAAAAAGAGAGGACTCTTGAAATGGAAATGATTGTGCAACCCTAACTGTGGGTGAAGGTAGCTATTGCTGCCTAAAATGAGTACATTTGAGAGGCTGCCTTCTCAAATAAAAGCTGCATAACAGTAATGGGGCGTTGTTTGGCATTGCGTTCTTGAATAGCTTTAGCAAACACAGAAGACCAAAGACTAGGAGATAAAGGTAGATAAAAAGCAAAAAGCAAAACAAAACAAAGGCTTACAGTAAGTTCAGAGAACACTTGCATTTTCCATACAAACTGACAGGATGTTATAGTTGCTGGAGCAGGGCAGGGCTATATGTTCCTGGTTTTAGCAGAAAGGTTATAAAAATGCAGTGACTGAGTTTCTAGGTCATAATGCAAGCTGTCATGTATTTCTGTTTCTGCCTTTCAAAGTGTGATGACTTCTCAGTTTCACTGAAGTTTTAGTGAACTCCTTTTAAATTTCCAGGCGTGCTCCTCATCTGGGTTAAGTAAGTGCAATGGCACTCAGGAGAGGTCAGGATCTAGCCCACTGAACATATTCTTCACTGATAGCCTACAAACAAAATATAGAGTTTAAGACACTTTGTATGCATAGTCTATCACTCTCCATCCAAGTTAATTATTGGATAATTAAACAGGACAGGAGACTAAAATGTACTTGAATGAATAGGTTTGGACTCGTCACTACAGTTTGTCATTAAAAGACTCATCTACCATTGATCAAGGTCTGCAATTTTATTATACTTTTCCCTAGGACAGAAAAGAGATGGATAATTTGTCACTGCTGAGTACTGCACTTAAAATGTTTAATTTGTTTTTCAGTAGCTGTATGCTTATGTGATGGTTCTTTGTATTTATTTTTTGTCTCACTCTCTCCAAAAAGCATGTACTCCTCTTCAAGCCTCTTGTTCTAACAGAAATCTTGACCAGCCACAATTAATTAAGGAACATTTCACCTTCTCACAAAGTAAAAAAGCATTTATGGGTCTCCTTAGTCCACATCCACTTCTGGAAGTTGGATGCTAATAAAGGCTTGAACTTGTTAATCTCACTTCAGCAAAACTTTTGTTCAGCCTACCTAGCTGCATTTACAACCAAATTGTTTCAGGACAGCTCCAAGTAAAGTGAAGTGAAGGTCTGTGTCAAGTCAGGAGACAAAATTGCTGACTGTGGTGTGGGCTGTGCTCCTGTGGGCTCAGGGGGCTGATTGCTAACCCAGCCCTGGAGATCGTACATCAAAGCAATGCAAAGTCCTCTGTGGATCACAAAAGGTGGGAGTCAGGGAAGAGCAGGTCCCAGGTTGCTCCACCACCAAGATTAACCCTCTAGACAGTTGATGGGTGTGGAACAAATGCTCTGTGCCTGCTCTGGCAAACAGTTATTTCTTGTGCAATGTTTTTCTATACTTGTGTGTTAGTCTGGGAGACCTTCCACATAGAGTAGAGAACCAACAGCACTGGAAAGGTTTTTGTTTGCATGGTGTGGGTGTCCCCAACAATAAGCTGCAGTGACTGACTCTAAGAGGACAGTGATGCCACCTTGAAAAGGCTCAGGCTGGGAAAACCATGGAATTCTCGGGGAAATCTGCATCTGTGGTGGATACTGATGAAAGTTTGGCTTGCCAGCTCCTAAACCAAAGCAATATATGCTGCTTTTCATGCTGCCCATGCTTAGACCTGGTGCATTCCTAGATCTCTGTATGAGAAGCTTTTTCAGTCACATTATATTTTCTTGCCTCAAGGATTGTAAGGTTTAGTTGCCTCTGAGGTCTTCTGCAAAGATATAAAGTACCTGGAGGATACAACTCTCCCATGCCCTGGTGTTCTTTAGGAAGCCTGTGGCAGGTAGGATGCTTGCACAAGACACTCAGGGCCACCAGAACATGGCCCCACTTGCTCTGGGACTGGTTACTTGGATGTCCCTGCTACACCAGTAGCACAGCGGTCATCAGTTGCCTGTGCCCAGCCTCACTGCCACCCTCTGTGCAGCCACACAGCACAGCCAAGGCACTCTGCATTCAGCACAGCCCATCTGCATGTCAAGCAATCTAAATTTGCCCCCGGGTTTTTAACCACCCTCCCCAGGACTCTCCTCTCTGCACTGCTGACCAATTTGCCCACAGCTCTTGATAACACACACAGTCTTTATTCTTTGTGAAAATAAACAAGCTTTCGAACTTTGATATGCTAATCCTGAAAGAAAAGAGAAGATACAGGAGCAAGCCACCTGAAGAAATGTAAGCCACAGCCTGTCACAGAGATCAGTGAGTGTTTAGGTGCCTGTACTCCTCCTTGGATTTGGCCATTTGCCTGACAGCACTCACCATCAGACTTAGCTTTTCACCAACTGTTTCCTGCAAGCCACAGTGAAAGCAAACTCCCACAGACTTCCACAGGGTTCTGCCAGCGTAAGACCATCTTTTTTCAGAGCAATCCTCCAGCGATGGTGAGAAGAGAGCTGGTAGAAAGCCTAGGCTGGGGATATTCTTCCTTGAATAATTAAATAATCGGCAATAATGTTCTCGGTGGTTATTAAAATCCCATGACTCAGATATGGCTGTGAAAATGTTAAGGACTTGATTCATTTTACTGTTAGAAGAGTTGATTTGTGTGCTTGGGTTTTCTCTTTGCAGGGTCAGAACAATTCAAACTCTTTATCTTCATTACTTGCCTCTAGCTAGGCTCACATTTTTGCTCTCCACAGGAGTGGAAAGTTTTAAATTAACACATAATAACTACACTGAATTTGAGAAGGAAATCATGCTGCTTGTTCTTTATTTTCAGAATCTTGTTTCTAAACTACAATGACATTTTGACCTTATATTTAGGATAGTTCTGTAAGCAAGTGGGTGGGCACATGCATGATCTCTGCAAGCAGATGCTTTAATGTATTTTGGGCCTCAATGTGACATTGTGGGGTGTTGACTATCTTGCCAAAAACTCGATTACCTGAGTCAGCACTCATTTGCAGATACAGAGCCTGAGACCTGGTCCTTAAGGGCTTTCTTTGTCTGGTGAGCATGCAATTTATTTTTTTAAACTGACACCAATTTTCCCATATCAAATAATGCTTTTTATCTCAGAAGACGTACTAGGTCAATGGTTTGGACTGATGAGAGATGAAAATAGTAACATGTTCTAACTAAAATAATTCAGGGCTGGAGATACTTAGTATGGAGCAAAAAACAACCAACCAACCCTAGCCATACCTAGAAAAAGTGCTATTATACCCTAGCTCCCACAGGTTAATTCACTTCCCCCCTGCAATAGGAAAATTGTGATGCTTCTCTGTCCCACTGACAGAAGAAGAAGGTGATTCTGGCTGATTTGTGGTATTCAACATTTCAACAACATTTGAACCCTTCCCCCTTCAAGTGCCAGAAGAGTGTGGCAATACCATTAAGCCTTATTAATGAGAAACCAGTGAGATTTCAGGGAGTATGGGATGAGTGTTTTCTTCTCTTCCTCCTCTAGTTTCATGCCATTCCTCTGCCTTCTTAAGATCAAGCTGCCCTGTCCTTTATTGAGGTGCTGCTCTTCCTGGTGCTCCTCAATCACCCTCTGTGACAAGTCCACAGCCACTTGCTGCACCACCTTGTGTGTTAATTTGGCCAATAGTGGTTAACCCAGCAGTGCCATTTCTGGGCCAGCTGCACTCAGTACCACCAGCACCAATTCCCAGCCTGAACAGCAACTGGCACTCTGCACACACTCAGTGCCAGCTATTTCAGTGTAGTTGGAACTCACAGTAGCCTGGCAGAGGTGCTGCAGTGCCTGCTGTTGGCTGCACAGATACCTGTGCCACACCAGACAGCATGGGTGAAGAGGCCTTGCAAACACTCCTTCGTCCTTGTTCCCAAACCCACCCACCTACCAGTGGAGATCTGTGTCCCCAGTTCTCTCCCCCAGCCACCCTTCATCTGCTCTGTGTACCTTCAAGGAGATCTCAGTTGCTGCTGGCCTCCTTGTGCTGGGCCAGTGCTTGTGACCCTCCTCACCTTCCCCTCCATGGGAACCCCCAGGGCAATCCCCAGACCCAAGCAGGGCTCAGGACTTTGCCTCTAACCTCACATTCAGTCTCCACTGCTCCTTTGGAAAGCCTGAGGTATGTACACATAAAACTATAGCAAGAGTATCAGCTGCAGGACTTTCTCCTGTCATTTCGTGTGAGAATAACAGCTTCCAATCTTCCTGCCACAAAACTGAAATTAGTTTGTTGTAGGCTGTTAGAGAGTAACTATGATTGATTCCTGCAATTGCTCCATATCAGAGGTGGGTAAGTGAATATTTACCAGATACTGGTACTTTGGAGTTTGCTCAATATTATTAGATAGACCGGCATAATAAAACACTTAGGAACCCTTTGATCTAAAGGCCACATGTATATTTCAGATCTAAAATGTCCATGGTACCAGAACATTTGCTTATGTGCTCACTTCCAGATTACCATACACAGCACATGTTCTTCCTGGATTTCCCTTCAGCTCTGCTAAATCAGCCCTTTTGGAGTTCAGTGTCAGCTGGCTTTATCTTACACATTGTCACAATCTATTCGTGAAGAAAAAAGCTTACTAATTTTTTGCTTAAATAAAATATTAGAATTCGAGAAAAGCAGAATTTCTAGCAACAAATCTTCAAGGATTTTTAATGTACTTTCTTCAAGGGGATCATAGTTGCTCTCAGAGAGGAACTCCCCTATAGACTATGCCATTACACATCACCAGGTATTTTACCTTTGAACCAGGTTAGACCTGCTGTTACTGGAAATAAGTAATTCTACTAACTGGATGGTTAGTTCCCAGAATAGTCATTTTATAACTAGGGAGAGTACTTAGGCTGCAGCCCTTCAAATCTCTGACTATATTATAACTTAACTGCTTGGCAGCATTCAGGGGACAAAACTCCCCTGAGTGCCGCCTTAGTGAGTTCTTATTAGCAATGCTAATATTTGGGCTTCTGGACAAAAGATGATTGCAGGTTAAATTATATTGGGATAGGATCATACGGTTGATTAAAATTGAAAGGATCTGCTAATGTCATAAAAAATGCATCTATTGACAGGCCTGAATCCACTTCTAACACAAGAAGAGAAAAATGTCTGGAAAGTTTTCTCATTTTATGTACTACTGTGTACAAGTAATACATATGGTTACTATTAGGCATTTTTCCAAAGGAAAAGGAAAGCAAAAGGGGCAAAAAAAGATGAAATACATCTTCCTTTAAACCCAGGCATTCTTACTAAAGGTTTTAGGGCTTTGTTTGGAATTGCAGTGCTAATCTGGTAAACTGTTATGTAAAATTACTACTAAATCAACAGAACTGCTGCCATGGAATTGGTTCTTAATTCAGTGAAACACAATAGGGCTTGTTGCTCCACCGTCCCTTCTGCTCTTGCCTGGATATATTCTGCACCATGAAGGCAATTTAATGGACTACTGTCCTTGGGCATTGTGTCTATGGTATTTGCCTTCTAAATTAAACACACTATGTGAGGCCCACCAAATCCTATGGGAAAAAGAATTGAGGAGGCAGGATTTGTCTTGCCAAGCTTTTAAGAAGGTTTATGTGAAAGGCTTAATGCACACCAATGAAGAGTTTTA
Organism: Thryothorus ludovicianus; assembly: GCA_013397245.1. Taxonomy (NCBI): domain Eukaryota; kingdom Metazoa; phylum Chordata; class Aves; order Passeriformes; family Certhiidae; genus Thryothorus; species Thryothorus ludovicianus. The sequence goes on from VZTB01002444.1 coordinate 390,271, forward strand.
GAGAACTGTAGAACTGTCTAATTTTTTTAAGGATACTTTTCTTGTTATATAAACTTCATTGACCGAGTCCAGTATGTCTGTGCTCCCAAAATGATATGCCAGGAATCAATCTGTTACGATGTTACTTTTGGTGCAAGGTGACAGATGAAGGGAAGGCAGTACTGGATAATACAGGAAAAAGAGTAGACATGGAGTGCTGGGGAATGTTGCTGAGTTTCTGGTCTGCCATTCCTTTCACAACCCAAATCACATCTTCAACCTCAGCCTGCACTGACACAAACAGGCTGGTTTTAAACTGGCCAACAAAGCTACAGAAACAGACACAACTACACTAGGACTTCTGGTCAGCACCACAGCGAGCACTGGGCTGATGGAATTGAGCTACTGTGTACCTTGCTGCCTCATCCCAAAGTGGTCTAGGTCCAACTTTATGCACCAGCATTTTATCCTTGAGGGCAGCCCCATCTTTGTGTTGTGAAGCAATTGTCCTCTTTAGGTCTCTGTCTTCCAGTGTCTTATTCCCAAACCTTGTCTACTATCACTGCCATGAAGAAAAATGCTTGAAACAACTAACATACCCCAGATGAGAGAAAACTTGGCACCCAGCTGACCTGAAACGTGACTGAGTTCAGTCCTTTTGTCCTTTATTGCCTTTCAAGTTGTCATTTTATGATGTGCTGTCCCACTGTTTTTGCCACAAAAGAGAAAGCAGAGTGACACTTCCTGCCATTCCACTCTCCAAACTGACAGCAGTTCACCCCTGAGGTGACCTCTTTTTCCCTTGTAAGCAGACAGGTACTTTACATTGAGTATGTGCTCTGGACAAGTGATGGACAAGTGCCGCAGTGGTCAGGGAAAACATCTGAAATCCTAGATACCATTCTGAGTTCTGATACCATCTCTCCTCACAATAAAAATAGGCCACAAATACCATAAGAATAGACCTCTCTCATGGGGTTTTGGCACACAAGCTCCTATTTGAGGCCAGAGATGTCTGAAAATTTGAGACAGAAGGTTAAAAGAAATTTTGGAGCTCATAGGAGAAGAGATATAAAAAGAAGAAGTAGACAAGTAAAAATATAAAAGGATGAAAGGGAAAGGGGAAGGAGAAAAAGGAAAGGACCTTGATGTCCTAAAGAAGGATTTGGGTTTGGGTTTATTTTGAAATTATTTTGGTCATGTCCAAGAGCTACTAAGGCTCAGTGATCAGAATAAGCACTTCCCAAGGCCCTAGCTCTCCTCTTCCTCACTGCCCTGCATCGCATGCAGTCCCCTACAGAAGTGAAGAGCACAAAGATGTACAAACTATGAAATGAGAATGGTAGGGCTTTGTACTCCCTGTGTCTTTACGCTGCAGAAAAGGATTACACACAGAACAGGGAAACAAAACATAAATCTCCTATAGCCTCAACACAGAAGACAGATCCCTGCTGGGGGATCTGATGCTGCCGTTGGCAAAAAGTATCAACACCCATTGAAACTTAGGGCATGCAAAATAAAAGAAATGTAGGACTGGCACTGGAATATTCATTTAGAGCCCTTGACAACAGTGAAAATTCCTTTCTGGGTTCAGCTGTTCCAGGCCAGACTGGAAATGCCAGCCAGAAAACAAAGCAAAGAGATGCTACTGTTGCCCTTTATTTGTTTAGACTTACTGTAATGTAAACAGAAATGAAACCTGAGAAAGCAAAAGCTCTGAGTGCACCTTGTGCTTTGAGGATGTTTACAAATTGCCAGTCCTTTATAAATAGAATAAGCAGGAATTAGGAAAAAAAATCCCCTGAAGATATTTCCTGGTTCCTGCTTAAGCATGTGAAGGAAGAAAGAAGACTAACTCAGCTTGGAGCAGGTCCAGATGCACACTGTCCCCTCCACATGGGGCTGTGCTTTTGGTAATGCTTGTGTCCGTGTTTGCCATTTGAACTGACCAGCAGCAGCAGGCTGAAAGAAAAGGTTGTCTGGTGCAGATGGTGGAAAGCCAGGCTTGGCAGCTAGTGGGCTAAAGGCAACCTTGAGCAGTGCATGTGAGGGCCAAAGGAGGAAGATTGGCTTGGTGGCATGGCCCTCAACCAGAGATAATAAGACATTCTCTCTTTCCCTGCCTTTTTTCAGCTTTTTGGTGGGAAAAATAACCAGCTCTTACCCAAAATCCACTTAGGACCAGTCTGCAAAGTCAACTGCTCTTTACAAAAAGCTGCTCTTCACTTAACAGCATGGTGTTTCTGTGAAGTTCCTTTCTGGATATAATGTCCTCATGTTTGTGGTGCTGTAAACCTGGCTGCACACAAGAGCAGTAATGTCCAAGCAGGTGGTTGCCAGAGCTCTCCCTCCAACCTAGCACAGGATCTGCTAGGCCAGGTCACACTAGAAACCACCAAGTTTAGTGTCTTGCCTGTGGCATCAGGCAACACCTACGTCTCAAGAGGCAAATTCAGAATTCCTGAGTATGAGGGAAAAAAATTCCTTTGTCCCTAAATAAACCAAATACTCAGCATCCCAGATTTATTGCCATCAAATTCCAGTTTTACTTCTGCTTGGAGCTTCACACACTCACTTCACACTTCCCCACTCACATGATGGGTTACCTTTCCAAATATTGGGTGAACTCTGTCTCATGGGAGCCCACACTCTAAAAGAGTCTCCCAAATCCCTTGTCCTGCCACATGCCACAGAGCACAGCCCATACCAACCTACAGCCAGAAGCCAGGCTTGTTCAGCTGCCCTGGGGAGAAAGAGAGAATGGATACTCCTATTGTCTTGTTTACAATTCAAACAGGATATAAGATGTTGCAGGACCTTCCAAACAAGTGAATGCAGTTGTTTGTGAAGCTGGTATGGAGAAGGTCAATTGGACTTGTGAATAGCACAAAGCTTTACAGAAAACAGAAATGCTTTGATGGCTTCAGTGATGGTATAAGGGACTATGTAAACCTATTCACACTGATTCTCACTGATTTTCCAGACAATCACAAGCTCTTAAATGTTTACTGAAACCAGTGCCAGCTGTCCAAGCCATGTCCTACTGGAGTCATGGCCTTCAGCCACTGCACTTCAGGTTCTCGTTCATGAGGAGAAGTTGCAGTGCCCGTGCTACTCATTCCTGGCCCTGCTAAAGGACGAGTACTGAGGGGTTGAAGGACTAAAAGGCAGGTCCTGAGACTTGTCCCACCTTTCCTGGGGCTGGTGTGACATACCTGCCAGCTGGTGCAGCTGGCTCTGACTGCCCTCTAGTGCAGGGATCAAACTTGCTGCATAATTTAAAAGATGGGGATAGGTATGACTGGAACAACCTGTGGCTGAATGGTGAGCCAGCTCTTGCTCAAGCATCAGAGGTCTATGGCTGGCAAGGAGACTCCCAAATTGTATTCCAGGTGGCACATTGACCATGAATATGAGGCCACCAAAGTGCTTTAACAGTGCAGAACAACCAGTGGTGTCTGTTTTTGCAAACAGGAATTCTGATGCACATCAGAGATATGTCAGTAAATTATCACCAAATCAGAAGCATCACATTATCATTTTACATTTTAGAAGTGTCAGAAATGGCTTTTGGGGGTAATGTGTCTAAGAGGATACTTGTCTAGTTCAGTCTCTGTCTCATATGTTGGTGATTGACTACTAAACCAATTCATGAACCCTATCACCTTACAGGAGGTTTTAGAACTTTTCCATAAAAGAAGACAATATAGTTTCAAACTACTGAAAGCTATGAAAGCCCAAGAAAAATATCCTTCTGTGCAACAGTGGAATCAATTACTCCAGATAATTTTAAATGGTCTTGATTTTTCTCTCATTGCTTCAGGCTTTAGAGACATTGTTAAGACAGAAAACAGAGCAATCTCATCATTAGATTCAGCAACCACCTGCAATTAGATACAGCAAGGTAAAATTACATTACTGGAGAGAAAAGATCTACTTACAGTGGTTCCACATAGACATCTGAACTATTTATCTTCTTCTGTACACCTGGTGTATTCTGTCTATACTTTTTATCATGAGACAAATTAGTCTGAATGAGCTGGGTCAGGATGACCAAAGTCTTGCAATCCACTTGATGGCTTCCTGTTGAAAAGAGGTATTATAAGGAGATGAAGTTAATAATGTGAATGATTCAGAAGAATGGCAATGGACTATAAAGCTTTTTATCTTTTAAAAACTTTTGTGCCAGATTAGTTCTCTCAAGATCATCCAATACTTGGTATTTTTTTCTATGAGAGGCCAATATCTGGGCAAAATGAGGAATTACGTCAATTTGTCCTGTAATCCATAATAGATAGGATTTATTTCAAAAGCGTGGTGCTAATGAAGTACCATCAGACAATCAGTGGTAGTTCGTGCCTTGGCTTTGTGGCTTCAGTTAACTCACATGAGATATCTTAATAGATCCTCACACACCTCTAGCTCCCCAATACTCACAGATATACTCACATACTTGCTCAGCCTGCTGCCCATCCCCAGATTGGCTATATCCCTGTGAAGCTTCTCACCCTTTCCAGATTTATCTAGCCTAAACAAGCTAATTACCTGCAAACATTACCCTCTTATACCCATTCCTCTTCCTAGCTCCTCTAACATATGCAAGCGGCATCTACTTCACTCTTACATAACTAAAAAATCAGCCCAAAGTACTGCAGCCAAAACTAATTTTAATGTCAACAATTTAATTAGATGACTGTGCAGTGTAAATGAACATCCTTCTCTGGTTCCTGGCGGAGAGTTATCCACATAAAACCACATCATTACTACATGTAAGTCTGAATTCAAAGACAGACACCGCTACACGGAGTCTAATTATGGTCAGAGCTTGAAGATGTTATTAGAAATTGTTAGCACTGCTGCACCTATTCTGTGACTACTTGAAGATTTTACCTTCAAGGGCACTCTCTAACCTACAATAAATGCACCTGAGCAGCTCCTTCTGGTCACCTGAGTAACTACTTCTTTTGAGAGCAGTATTTGTACCTGTCCTGTTGGTGTATCTTTTGTGAGGTCTCCACTAACTACAGTCAAATGACCAGGCTTCAGCAGCAGACACAGGAAGAGAATCCCAGATTTATAAAGGTTTCTGGCACTACACAGCCAGATTTTCAAGTTAACAGCAGGAACATCTGCACACAAATAGTGCAACTTCCCAGTAATAAAGATGTGCTGACTACTTGGTGTGAATTCCCACTGGCTGAAAACGCACACAACAGGGTGGAGGTGAATGTTTGCCACTGGGGCAGCAAACTAATACTGGCTGACAGCAGAAAAACAAGAGGATTTCTTTAAGCAGTTGTTTCTTAAAATCAATCTCATGACAAACACACAGGTCTGGTTAAATCTTTTCAGAATCAGACTAAAGAATTGTCAAATAGCTGTCATTTTCAACCTTGGCTGGCTTATTTTCTCAGTTGCCTTGGGAAGAGTGTCAGTGTGCAAAGTGATACCTACAGGCATACTTGCTCTTCCTCTCTCTTCCAGAGGTATTCTTAGCAAGCACCTGCTGCCACTGCTCCTGCCATTGAGAAACAGGGCTCATTTCAGACTGGGCTTTTCATCCTTATAAATGCAATTATACAAAAGCGTAAATTCAGCAGCTGTGTTACAATTCGTTGTATCTGACAAAAGCTGGAGAAGAAAGAGCATCTAAAAGGACTAACCATCAAACATGTAACAGGCAAACACACTAAAAATGGAGTTGGTGGAGTTGGAACAGACTAGCTAGTATGCCTGAGAGCTCAGTCTTAAGTGCACCACTGATCACAGCTGAACAAGTTTCTCTTAAGCCCTCCTTCAACATTTTATTTCCATGCTTTACTACAGGGAGACTGACGAAGAAGTATGCATGAATTTCATGCCAAAATATGTCTTTATCTAGCTTCAAATCAGAGTCATGGGAAAAACTCACACTGGCTTCGGCAAAGTTTGCTCAAGCCCTTCATCTCTCCTAACCTACTGCTGATAGCTATTTGTGTCCCTAAACGACCCAGATGTCCCAGATGATAGCACATGAACAGTGTATCACACTAATCATAGCATGGAGCAATAACTCAACTGTTCCTAAACTATTTGGAGCTAGTAACTAGGAATGCAGAGATAAGCACAGCACATGGTACTTTCACAAGGGTGTATAGGAGCTCCATGGACTAGTGGGTACTGACCCCCCTCCTTCAGGCCCTGTTGAAAATTACACAGCCTGTGAATCCCAGTCTGATCCCTTTGCTCTCAGAAACAGATATTGCTCTTCTGAAGTCAGTGCAGAGCTATTATTGCACAAGCACAGAAATAAATTTAATATTATCTATTTTCTCATTTACATGTTCTCATACAGCAGTAAATGAAAGCTTGAAGGGATTTAGGCTTAGTGAAAAGGGAGAAAGATATCTGAAATTATTGTAGGGTCAGAGCATGTACACAGGCTGGTACTCCTGGTAGCAAATGGTAGCTTTTTCCCAAGCTACCCTGCAGTAACTGCATGTGTCTAGATACTGCATGTGTCTGCATGGGTGTAGATACCAGCAAGGAAATGGTCTCCTATCATTACTATTTCAGAGCAATAGAACTAACAAAACACAATTGCTATTCAATTACAATTACAATTTTAAAATATCGTGCAATTATAAATTTTTTTTATAGTTTATAATAATATTGTGCAAGATAAAGTAATATTGTGCAAGATAAAAGCTTTCCCCACTCACACTTCCCTAATATAATATTTGAAATTGAGGTTCTGTGAATCAGATAACCTTTAATTCAGTTTCCAAAGCAATATTATCCCTGCCCAACAGGGCTAGTCAGGCAGCAGAATGTGACAGATTATAGTTTTGGCAAATAATTTAAGAGAGTAGTTTCATCTTGCCTTTCACTCTAGGAATATACACACACAAGCCAATGGGATCACAAAAGCATAACGGAAAGGAGAATTCTCGACATATAACAATTTGAAAAAGTTGATTTATATCGCTCATTAATTCACAGTTATTCTTTACAAGCCAAGTTCCAATTCTTTCCATCAAATATATCTGCCTTTAGGCATTTAGTACATATTTGCTTCCCCATAAGAGTAGGCAGTTCTAGCAGTCTTGTAGTCTAGCAGTTCTTACTTCTCTGCGTTTTAACCACTTAGCCATCATGGGAATCTTTAATATAGAACACTGTGGTTTCAAAGATGTCTCAGTCACATTGTAATTACAGTCCTAGCATGCTGTGAGGTTGAACAGCACAGTCATGAACCCTCCCCCCTCCTCTGCTGGGCTAGGAAATGTACTACAAAAATCCATGCTACTTATTGCCCTGAAACTGTCCTGGAGTTCCACCTCCACCAATATCTTGCAACTAAAAATGGAGCTCTCACCTCACCCCGAAGAGGTCGCTAATTAAAATTGGTATTTTTAGATTCTAGGTATACTCAGATACACTGCAGTTGATACTATAAATATTTTTGGATTTTATTTTCTTATACAATTAGCCTCTAGAAAAAGGACAGAAATTTCACCTCCACTGTAATGACAGCTCAACTTATGAAAATATATACTGGATATAAAACAGAGGAGAGAATAAATCAAAAGGCATTCAATGACTTCAGTAGTTGACCTTAAAACTTCATTAGTGGGTGATGGCAGAAACAACAAACAACTGCAAAGCAGCAGCTGAGCAGTTGAATTTACTGCATCAGCTCCAACTACATTTTAAAGATAATTTCATTTTCCCACTTTTTGCCTTCCCTTTTTATTTCCCTTCAAGAGAAGAAATCGTTTGTTGCAATTTCAGCCAAGGCTAGAGAGAAGCTTTAGGGAAGAGGAGATGAGAATACTTGCAATTTCATCAAGTTCCTAATAGCTCAAGTGAGAAACGTATCTGTAACTCCAGTGCTCTGGGTTTTCTCCAGCAGTCTGGGTAGACAGTGACATCGGGACAAATTTTCTGTTCCCCCATGGATCCTCACAACACTTTGTCACCACCTCTTCAACGTGCCCTGATGTGTGTCTGGTGTGTAAAGTGCAGAAGGCACACCTCAGTTATCTTCTGACTTGGAAAGGAACCTGAAAGGACTACAGAAGGCTACCAAAAAAGCTTAAATGCTGTAAATCAATGGAAGAGGAAGATCACATTATTTCACCATTTCTAAGACCAAATGGGAAAACGTTTCCTTTGATACGCTGTTCAATACATTGCTTGTGTTACTGGCTGACACAGCTGTGTGATACCCAGACGTTTTCTTGGTGCTGATGCATTCACTTTCCTAAGGCTTCTTCCAGAAAAAGGCTACAGCTGTTAAAAGGGTTTCATAGATGGATAATGGAGAGACTTAGATCACTTGACAGCTAAAAACTGAACTCAGGTCTTTGAAACCTTGATTAATGCTTAAATTATTGCACCCTCCTTCCCCTTCCATCCATAGGTTCGAGTTATCAAGTAGCCATTGACACAGAGTAGCCCAAGAAATGAAGTAGGATTTTGATCTGTGTGCTTCTGCTTTTTATATTATCCTAAACTCATCAAATATCAAAATAAACTTGAGTAAGAAGGGTTCACTGAGTGGACAATTTTTAATGCAAGATACTTGACACTGGAAGTAATTTTCTGCAATGGACTTTGTTTGTAAGCATTGCAACCTCATGCAGTGAGGTTTTGTGTCCCCTCCACGAAGGCTGACCTACTCTCTAAAGACAGAAGATGCAGTAAAGAGAACAAAAGAAGAAAATAACTTGAAATTCACAATAATCAATTAAAATGCCCTTGATAGCCATTCTAAGCAGCAGGAAGTGCATTTTGCTTCACTGTAATTTTGCAGAGAAGATAGGTGCTTTTATAGGCATGAATGCATAAATATTTTAGACGATAATCTGTTTACACTGTGAACTTCAATTTTCCAAGTACAAGCAAGAAAGCTGCTCTCAACCTTTAGCTTTTTTCTGTCATTCAGAAATGTGTAAGCCTTGTACAGGAGCAGGTCTGGTCTCATTACAGGGAAGAAACTTGAGGCAGAGCTGCTACAGTCACACACAGCAATTTGCTGTGGGAGAGTAAAACTATATTCCTTTTCCTGAATGTAGGTTACTGAACTACACAAGTCTTCATTATTCTATATAAAACTAGAATAATATACAGTTATCCACACTCAGACTAATATGTAACATTGTTTTAAATTACTTGGGCTAGAAAAGAGATTTGGATAAATTTAGTAGCATCACTGTAAACTGGTTACAACTTTGCTAAAGTATTTTAGGTTTAATGGAGACAAAATTTAGTGACTATTTAGTGAGTTCATGTATTGTAGGTCTTATGAAAGGTGAAGAGACATCATGGTGAGGCAACCCTGAAACTCTTTGTTCACGTGACAGGGAAACAGGCAGTCAGGCAGCCAAAGCTTCCCTTTCAGAATACTAGCCCCTGTGCCAGCTGAATTATCTATTTGGAGACCTCTACCTCATCTACTCACCTGATCATTTCCCCCTCCTCTGCTAGGTCCTTGGCAGACACTATTTTGGGATGCCATTGCTTTGCCAGGGCAGCCATCTCTGTGACATCTATTTGCAGAAGATATCCTCCCCTGCTCTCCCAGCTGAGGGTGCAGGTGCTGATGAGGAAGTCCCTTGCTTTCACTGCTGCCTAGAAAAATGATTTCTGAATTCCATCTGGAATTAGGCAAATGAAATCAATTCAGGCTAATCCAGAAATATGCCGGTACTTGTACTCTGCTATCAATTTACACTCCACTGGAGTGGAGCTCAAGCCCAAGGCCAGAAATGTATGTACAGAAAGGTACTATACACCTCTACACAGTCAGCCCATCTAGCCCCATAAAAGTTGTTTTGGCTCAGAAGATCTGAGAAAATCCAGAATCATTCATGTTTGCTTGGAAAGCCAGGGAACTTGAGCAAAAATGCTAAGTTTAACCTGAAATCCACTCCTCATGAATTACCAAAGCTATGATATACATTGTTGTCAATAGAGACTTCCATAGCCATGTGTGCTGAGGAACTAGCAGAAAAAAAAGAAAATGATCCCTCCTTCAGGCTAGCTTCCCCCAGCCCCTTAGACCTAGCAAGTGCAGCAGAAGCCAGTAGAAAGGACATAGCCAGTTTATTACAGTCTCAAATCTAGCCTTAGTCCAGGATATAAATTTCATCTCCTAGTGACTATAATGCAGCTTTTGGAGCTAGTTTGTATGATAAACATATTCTGCTTAAGTAGTTCCAAGTAATTTTTTTCTTCTACAGGCATAACTATTTCAGTTGGAAGTGTGTTCTCTCTATCTTCCCCCCTACATACTAAAATGGTTGTATTGGCACCATACACCTTTATACAAATATAATCTTCATTCACGGTAGAGATCACAGAGCTTTAACTCCAGGATATTTAAAGCCTCTGCAATTTCTCTGTGTAGACAAACCACATAATTTCCAACACTTGGAGCTTCATCCATCAGAGTTCTTGCGATTTGGCTTGTCACAGTGTTGGAGAGCTTCCCAAAACTCGCCGTCATGAAATATTGTCACAATATGCAGGATCCTTTCCTGCAGTCCCACTTCAGAAAAGCAGGAAAAAGTTACACCCAGGAGCCACTGGCCTTCAAAGCCTGCAGCCCTTTTGCTTCTCTTCCACACAGCTGACCTTGAGTTGTACTTGCTCTAGGTAGTCTCTCCCTCTCTTCTTTCACTGAGGAGTTTGTTCTGCTCTGTCTGATGTTCCTGGGTCACAATCCATGTCCTAATATGCATCTCTGGGTGTCTCATGTGCAAGTTAAATGGCAGAAATAAAAAGCTCCACTCTTAATAACACTTCTTAGCAAAAGAGATCCAAAACTCTGCCCTTCCATGACCCTCTTACAGGCTTGTGTCTTCTCTGCCATGAGAAGCTGAAATGCATTGCATCAGGCTTCAAAGATCAGACTGCTTGTGGAAGATGCTAAAATATCCTCTCAACAGGGAGACAATTACCCTAATTTGCAGTGCTATCCATTATTTTGGAACAGACAGCAAGTCCAGTCCCAATTGCTCAAAATAGTTCCTACAAGCTCTGATCCTTTTACCCTGGTCCTACAAATGGCACTTCTCCTGCCTGCATCTGCAGAGGAATCCCTTCCACAGCCTCAAGGAGGAGCTTGGCTGGGACAAATGCTGAAAGCAGGTGAGCAGTCAATGACTTGGGATGAGCTCAGAAGCATCTGCTCCTGCCAGCTCTTCAGAACCATGGGGATGATACGTGAACTACAGCCAGCTCAGCCCAAAGCAGCCAGAGGAGCAATCCTTTGTGCCATGCTCCTTCACTTTTCAGCTGGCACTTACCTTGTGAACCTTCCCTGCTTAATTGCTACAAGATGACAGCAAGGACAACAAGGATAGTGTGAGCTGAACAATTCCAAAGACAGGAAAACATCTCTGTGCATTGTCTCAGATGATTACAGAGAAGATCTAGAAATAAAAGAAATCCAATCCTTTCCTGACTCTTGATAAAAGTAAAATTTCTATTGTTTATCTTTTTTTCTATGTGAAACTAATCACTCTTCTCAGCTTCTCCTTGAAATGTTCAACCTCCTTATCTGGTTTTGTTCAGAACCTGGACCCAAAAAAATCCAAACAAACTCAACATGATGTAGAGTGTTTCATAGAGCTCATCCTATTCAAAAGTTTCTGGCTAAAGAAAGAGGAATCCCCATAAGAGCAGAAGTAAAAGTATGATGAGTCCCAATAGAAATGTGAGCACAGAGGAGCACTGGGATCTCAAGGCCTTCAGAGTCAGAAAATCACAGGTGCTTCCTGCTATAATGAAAGAACACCTGTTAAAAACAGAACCATGAGAATTTGATACCAGAGTTTATTGAGCGTCACAACAGCCTCCAGAAATGCTCCACAAAAATGTTTTCACAAAAATGTATCAGGCTCTGAGGACCGCTCTGACTGACCCTCCACAGAGCACTTTGGCTTCAGCCAACAAATCACATTTGGGGAAAGCACCATCTTTGGGGCTATAATAAAGACACTGCTTTCAAAACTAGAAACCTAACAGCTGTAGAACTAATTGCAGGCATAGCACAAACTGCTTAGGAGTCTGATTTTACATGTAGATGGCAATTAGGCTCTTAGACCATTTGGGTTAGAAAATTCACACCTGGAACGTGCAGGAGCAGTAGTTCTGGCCACACACCACTGACTTTTTTTGTTCTCCTGTAGAAACTCAGCTGTCTGGGAGCAGGATGTCTCTTGCTGCTCTATAAGGAGCAGCTGCCCATGACCTCACATCTCAGTGATGACATCAAACTGGCTCTGGGCTGATAATTTCTAGGAGACCATTCCCATTTTATCACATTGCAGAGAGGAGAATCTGTCTCACTGAGATGAACATGTGAGAACTTGCAACTATGAAAAGATGTTACCATGTCCTACCCCCTTCATCTCCAATGCCTGAGAGATGAGCCCTAAAGATAAATACTTGCCAAAGAGCCTCCACCTCACATGACATATCATAATAAAAAATATCAGCATTTTATTCATGTTGTTAAATTAACAGAAATGATCATCAAAAAACTATTTTGGCAGTGTCTAATAACAAGCTTTTCAGAGGCTTATATTTTTTGCCATAGCTGCAACTCTTCAAAAATGTAATGCTTTGTTTTGACTTGACTGAGGGCTGGGGTGGATAGGTGGGTGGTCTGGAATCCATATGGGCCACTTTACGTACCTTAGTCACACCAGAAGCTTTGAGTTACCACAGCATCCTCTCTGTTTTTCCTGTTAGCAATGATAGAACATCAAATTGAAAATAAAAAAATAAAACTTTCCAGTTTAATTAGTTACAAACCACTTTTACATAGCATTTCCCTTTCTAGAGATACTCAGCTTATGAGGTGTTTGCTGCCTGGTAACTGGTTTCTCTGACTAAGTTTTTAGAAATAAATAGCTCAGCATGTTTCTTTTAGTTATTCTCTCACTGACTCAAAATAATACTTTACTTATTTATTCCACTTTTCTATGCTCCTGCTTGTTCCTTCTTTTTGAGTTCCACTTGTCAGTACCTGGACAGGAGACATTAAAGACAGCCCTGCTCAGGTGTTGGTCCAATGTTCTCACATGGTGTCTTGCAGCCCTACACCTCTGAAGGTGCTGACACTCTGTAAAAGCAGCAACAGAGCAGCTCTTTAAAAACGCCCTTTATAGAGTGTCACTATTGAAAATGGTGTACCTAAATAAGAATTCCTAGTACTTCCTCCCACCATGAATGTCCTAGCAGCATCTGCTTGACAGTTTTCTATTTCCTGAAGCAATTTGGTCTGTCATGGTGTCACATGGTATCCAGCAGCTGCTGTCAGCCAAGAAGTAGCTTCAGATACACAGTGGATGAAGTTTCTTCTGGGCAGCCCTGAAATCTTCACATTCTTGCAGTCCTGGAGAAGTTTTCCTGTCCTACAGGATGCATAACTTCCTTTTGATTACTGCAGTCAAACTTCTGCTAGGCAGGTAGGATTTTAAGACCAGAATAGCACAAACACCATTTGGGAATGTTTGAGAAAAAAATATTATTTACTTGGATACAGTACAGCAACATTATTAATGCAAATCCACTGCCAAGGGAGTCTTGTCATAATAGACCATCTACTTCGGAAAAAAAAATCCACCCTTCTCATAATTGGTGGGACACCATAAACCCTGGGTTCCAAGAGCTTTGGCCCTATGCCTTAGGTCTGCCGATTTCATTATGCCTTCCATCTCTTTACTGAGACTTCTGTACCCCTGCCAAGTGTTGTTTCTGTGTCCTTCTTTCCAGACTTGGATAACTGCACTGCTCCCTCTTTTTTCAGATCATCCCTGTGCCCTCTGTGCTGCCAGCTCTCAAGTGCACCAAGGTGAGCCAGAAAAACACCAGAAATGCCAGAAAATGGGCTCAGATAAGCACCAGCATGGAAATAGTGTGGATGGCTGTAACTTGAATTAAGCAGACACCAAAATGACCACTTAAATCTGTACTCATATTCCCTTTAGGCCACAAATCAGCTTTGTCTCCCTGGTAGAGCCTCTTTAATACCATTTTGTTCTCTGCTAGTGTTTCTAAGGTTGCAGACAATATTAAATGCAAGAGATGCTGTTATTATTGTGCTGCAGCCTGGGAGGTGTAGAAAGAAGCCACCAGTGTGACCATTTACTTGGTCCTGATTATGCCTTGTGTCATGATGGAGACTGACTGTGGTGCCTGGGGAATAGCATCTAATGGGCTGTTAAGATAAATGCCTTTAATTTCAATAATTTTTCATTTCTTTCTTGATAGTGAGTCTAGTCTTCTAGCTGAGCAACTACATCTGTTGTTGTTGCCCATTGGATTTGATTTCTAGTTTTGCTGTCTGCACAGGGTTCCTGGCAGATGTGGAGCATTTGACATGGTGCCTGACCATCTACAGTGACTTCTGCACAAGCAGGGAAACAAGAGAATCCCTGCCTTGACATTATTGTGAAACAGGAGAGGGTCACAGGGGAAACTGACACCGAGGACATACTACTTTTGCAGCCCTGCTATTCTGGACAGTCCCTCTATTGATTCCATCACCATACACTTCACGTTGCAAGGAAGGAGAAAGCAACAGGTTTCATCAACCTTGTGTTCAGAGGCTGGTATGTTTCCATCCAGAACCAGATGGAAGTGGAAGGGGGAACATTTGAGAACCTACATGAAGGATCAATACTCACAAAGCAGTCAACTTGCCCTTGCATCAAAGGCAGCTGAGCTTTCCCCACTGTGCTGAGTGTTCTAGCTCCATGCCTCCAATGCCAGCAGTGCTTTGGGCTTGCCCCAGAGCTTGTGGCAGCATCAGCAGGAGAATGGGCTGCTGGCAGGTTGCAGGCAGGTGAGGACACACCTGCTGGCTGCTCCTGGGGGCTCGGAGGGGTCAGACACCCTGAGACTTCCTAGATGCTCTCTAGGTTTGCAGACTGGATTTGTTAGGCACGGCAGACAGAGCCAGGACCCACGCCACGTGCATGGATATTGTTCTGCAATTTTATTTCCATAATGTGTGGTGTGGCCTGTAATAGCCAGTGGGGTGCTTTCAAAGTGAAAGCTCTTCAGTGTTATTAATGAATTATGGTACAAGCAACAGTAAATAGAGGTTGCTAATTTAGTCAGGAAGTGTTTTAAGGTCTGATTGGTTTTGATTCTGCAGTCAAAGATTAATTGGGGTTGCACATTGTTGCTCATCTGGAAGTCTGGATGTGTGGAGCAATGTAATTGTGCATTACCAGGGGACTCCATAGGAGTTGGAGGCAAAGGTGGCTCCTGGGCCTGGACAGCACAATTTCTCTGACATGCTATCATAGCATACCACAGCATTTTAAGGCTTTTTAAAAGTGGGAGGTGTGGTGATGGAAGTGCCAGGACACACGTGCAATCCCAGTGTGATCCATTCAGACAATGGAATAGTTTTTATGTATAGAGATTACCTAATTCTAAGAAGATGTCAGCTTCTCTTCCATTAGTGAGTTAGCTTTATGAAGTTTTTCGCTTGTTTTGGCCACTCTATTTCAAAGTAAACAGCTTTTTGGAAAAAAATACACAGAAAGAAATTAACCTGACAGTTTGTATCACACATTTGCCTAAGTTATCTTAAAATGCTGCAGAAAATTTATTACACAAATACACTGGCTACCATCACATTTTCCCTTTTCAGAATCTCCGAAAAACACAATCTGTTTAAAAATCACGAATCAGGCAGCTAGTAATGATGGCATTCACTTACAACTATTCTTTCAAAATTATTTAAATTTTTTTTGGCATTTAAACTTCTAACTTTCATGTTTTAAAGCTCTTCTTAGCAACCATCAGGGAAAGTTACACTAACTAAATAAAAAGAAAGCTGAACTTTGGTTAAGTCCATATCTCTGACTAAGAACCTCTGACTACTGAGAAACTTCCAATAAAACAAGGAAATCTGATGGCAATTGCCATAGCTCTTGAGGAACCTCACACACATGGAGAATATTCTGAGTAGGAATTTGCTTGGGTGAAAGACTGAAGGGAAGACTGAAGCTTCATACTAGATCTAAACCAGCACCAAGTTTCAAAATGGACTATAAAAACAACTGGAATAGCCTGTAAAGCTACTTCCTGATGAAAGAAGACCTTGTCCTTCCAGGCTTAGGATATCTCTGTAAAGCTGTCTCATTCCCTAAATCTGCCTTTGCTCTCAGCAAGATATACCTGAAATCACACAGCTTTGCAGGGATTATTCAAATCAGAGAAAGGAGTTTAAGGAATTCAAAGCATTGAAAAAATGTCACTCTTTATAAGTGTGTTTAGGAAAACAGTTTGCTTTTAGTTTGCTCTGGTATTCAGGGATCCTAAAGAAGAGAACTGAGCCTTAGTAACATGCTTCTCCCAATCTAGATCAAAAGGTAAGAGGAATGTATAAGACATTCCTCTCCAAGGCCTACCAGGTGGGCCACAGATGCATCTTTCAAGGTGTGCTTCAAGGTACACGTGGCACAATTGCATCTCCACAGGTCACTAAAAATCTGCCTTTTCACCTCCTCTCAATTTTTTGTCTTTTCCTTTTCCTGGCTTACTTCCTTCACCCCACTCTCAAACCTTCTCATCCCTACTCCTTTTTTACATTAATTTTCTTTACATTTTCTTTCTCTGTTGTCCTCCCTCCATTTTTGCCCTCACAGTTCACCTTGTCCCATCCCACAGGCCTTATAGAAGAATTGATATAGAAGAATTGACCCAGATTTAGATCTTGAAGCCAGATTTTATGGGGTCACACCTTTAATTTTCTTTTTTCTGGTTCCCCTTCATACAGAGCTTTACTCTTCTGTTGATTTCTGGTGACATCAAGTCCTTCTCAATAGCTGATTTAGCTTGGGATCATACAGCCCAAGAACAGCCTACCAACAGGTGAGTCCTGCTAAGGAAATATCTCTTTTCATTGGCCACATATTCTGCCTTCATCTCCCATCTGATTCCTGAGGTCTGTCTGTCTTGCAGAAGTGGCTTCCTTTTTTTAGACACCCCGCTATACAATTATAGGAATTTTATACAGAATTTCCAAAACAGACATTGCTTTGCTGCCATCAATCCCTGTCCAAATACTGTTGGGCATTTGACACTTCTGTGGCCTTCCAAATGATGGCATGTAAGCCCTCTGTTGTGAGGGTTATATAGCCTGATTTAGCTTTTCTCCTCAGGTCTGTGTCAGCAAAACTGAGAGCACATCTCGACACCCTGGATGAGGCACACAAAGTGGGTTAACTCTTTGCCTTCACTTACAATGCAGCATCTGACAGTGAATGTTTAGCACCTGGTGTTCATCCATTTGAGGCTGTGGTAGTTATTTGTAGCTCAGAGCAGGGAGTTCACACTCAAGAGAGACTGTGCCAGCCTTTGCTGAGTCAGAATGCACCAAGGGAACAGGACCAGCAAGCAGCTGTCAGAATCAGTGCACTGCCCATGCATGCTCCACTCCTCTTCCTGCTCAAGGGTACCACAATAGCACCTAAAGGCTCAGCCAGAGTTAAGGGCTAATTGTGCTGGATGACACACAAACATACAGCTGAGGGAAGTCCGTGGCACAAGAAAATTGGCACAGTTAGACAGAGGAACAAGAAACCATTATCTTCCCAGATCCAAACCAGGAACTGAAACAGCAGCTGTGACTTGTCAAGGTCACTCAAGAATTGAGCAACAGAGATTAGAACAGAAATTTTGCTTTCTCTGAGTCATAGCTCAGTGTCTCAGTCACAAGACCCTCCTTCACCTCTCACTCTTTTCCCAAGGGAAGAACATGTCATTCCTATTTGCTTACCTAGCAGCAGTCCTAGCTACAGGTCCTTGTAAGCGAGCAGGGTACCAGCAAGGGTGGAGCCAGAAGCAACAGGGATACTTGAGCACTTGCCTCCCTGCTGGAGGCATATGACACAGCTGGTGTGCATTAGAAAGCCTGCCTGATTCCTATAGCACCCTCAGATTTCATGCCCATAAAGCTGATGGAGACAAGGACAGCTTGCAGCCCGATCCCCCTCAGATTAGGTTTCTGAACGTTTCCTTTATGGCATGTGGAGAGAATCTAAAGGAGAGCTCAACAGCACAGATATTTTCCTGGCAGGGGAAGAGCTTTGAAGCTCTCAAGTGGTCCCAGAATAAACCTCATGACTTGGGAATGAACACTATGTGCTGACAACGTCATCAGTTCAAGGCTTTAAAGGCCAGCTTTTCAGGATAGCTTTCCTTGGTGCCCACTGCAGGGCTGTGATCCAGACAGATTTTCTGGAAAGAATGCAAAGGGTTAAATGGGACACCTCCATGGGATGCTTCTGTAGGCATGCATGCTCATCTCCATGCACATTAAGGGATAGCAGGCACTACCTGTGAGAAGCAGACTCCAGCTGGAGCTTTCTGTCTGGCCCAGTCCTGCTGGTTCCCCTCACAAACCTGAAATCTCACTGCAGGGGGAATTCAGGGGAAAGGGAATCATTGGGACGTAGTCTGGGAGAGGAATTGCTACAAACACAGAAACACTGCTTAGGCTGATATATGCAGACAGAATAGGAAAGGCCCTACAAATACCAAAAATAATCACATAATGAAAAATCAGTAAATCTTATTAAACAATTCCTTGCAGAAGATGGACAGGCATCTAAATGGGAAGAAACTACTGGTCAGATGGATGTTATGGGGTGCCTGCTGGCTAAGAAACAGTGTGGAGGATTAAAAAAGTTTATCTAATGAAAGTAGATGCAGGGGCAAAATCCTGTCTCTGATTAAGTCCAAGACAGAAAAAGACTTCAGGGGAGTCTGGGTTTGGCTGGGAAGGTTTGCTGTGCTTGTAAGCCTGCAGGCATTGCTTTTGCTCACAGTCATAGCATGGTGCATGTATGTACTGCCATGTACTTGAATGCCATCTAGGCTAGTTTATGAGGAAAACTGCTGTTTAGAAAGTACAAACTTCTGCTTATATCACACACCCTATCTTCAAAGCCTTTCAAACTTTGGGGGAGTTCTTGGATTCAGGTAGGAAAGCTGAGCAAGCAAATTTCCCTGTACCTCCTGTGATCCTGTGAATGGTTTCTTAAATATCTTGAAACAAAGTTGTTTTTCTGCATAAAACTTAGTCCATTCAAGACAAAGTTTCATGATCTACAATTCTACTGTAGCGGCAGTTTCACTTCTCATTCCTCCCAGGTCCCAGGCAGACACTGTGCAATAGAAGCAATGGTTTGGGAGCTATGGCTTGAAGCAGAGGGGCTGGAAAGCTGCTGGGTGAGAAAGGACCCAGAGCTGGTTGACAGGGGCTGAACATGAACCAGTGTGTGCACAAGTGGCCAAGGAAACCAATGGCATTCTGGCCTGCAGCAATAATGGTGTGGCCAGCAGCACTGGGGCAGGAATTGTCCCCCTGAGCCAGTGTACCCTCCTGGTAAGGCTGCAGCTGGAATCCTGTGCTCAGTTTTGAGCTCCTCACTACAAGAAAGACATTGAAGTGCTGGAGTGTGTCCAGAGAAGGGTGGTGAAACTGGTTAAGGGTCCAGAACACAAGTCCTATGAGGAGCAGCTCACAGAGCTGGGTTGTTTAGCCTGGAGAAAAGGAGGCTCAGAGGGAACCTTATCACTCTCTACAACTGCCTGAAGTTGTAGCCAGGTGAGGGTCAAATTCTTCTCCCAAGTAGCCAGCAAAAAGACAAGAGGAAATGGCCTCAAGTTGCACCAGAGGAGTTTTAGACTAGATATAAGAAAAAATCTCTTCAACTAAAGGGTTGTCAAGTATTGGAACAGGCTTGCCAGGGAAGTGTTCGAGTCTCCATCCCTGGAGGTATTTAAAATATGTGTAGATGTGGTGCTTAGGGATGGGATTTAGTGTTATACTTGGCAGTGTGAGGCTAATGATTGGTCTTGATGATTCCAAAAGTATTTTCCAGCCTAAACAATTCTATGATTCTAACCAGTGTCAATCTGCAGAGATGTTCCTGGCCTCAGAATATTTTCTGACAGGGGGAGAGCAGAAGCAGCTGCAGAACAAAAGAGTTTTTCTTCAGCAAGGAGCCCCACACAGCTCCTGCCCTTGTCAAGTCAGAGCTCCAAGTTCGTGACCATTTTTCCTTCTTACAGAGAGAAGATGAGTAAAGATATTATTACTGTCTTACTCACATCTGCCCCCAGGTTTAGGAACAAACCAGTAATTGCAATTTAAAGCTACAAGCAGAAAACTGGTGACAGCTGGGCAGGCTTTGTAATTAATATAGCAAAATCCCTGTGAGGTCTCCCCAGTGAGATTCTCTTTCACCCTTGCAGGTTCTCCCACCTGGTGGGAAGCAGAGCAGGAGAGCATGGCAGAGGAGCCAAGCATGACTACAGACAAATGTAGAGATGTTGTATCTGCCTTGAGCTGACACAACCTTTTCAGTTCTCCACTTTCCCTTCCTTTTTCTTATGCTGTACTGTAAGGTGATGCATTACCACATGACCACATACTTACTAAAGCCTGTGAAAACAGTGCCAGAGACAGTGAATTCCTGAAGATACTTTAATCACAGGCCAAAGAAATGGTAGCAGAAAACCAGCATCCAGAAATTATTGACAGAGAAGGGGATGTGACAATTAGGCAGCCAGATGACAGAGGCCAAGCAGGAATAAAAGGTAGGGAAGAGAGGCATGCATGACAGGAACATTGCTTGTGACCACTGGACCACAGGCTTAGACTCTCTTGCTTTTGCCATGATGGGATGCCTCAGAGAAGAGGAGATGAATCCAAGTCAGTCATTCAGATACCAGGGAAGAAGAATCTCCCTGAACAAAGCAAAAATGTTTGCAAAGGAGCAGCTGGTATATGAAGTGGCCTTCCCTTTAATCATCTCGCCAATAACAAAAGTGATAATTCTTCAAAGGGTAAGACTGAGGTGTGGTGGTGGAGATAGTGAGATATGAGCCCTCAAGTTCGCTGTAGTGTGTGAGCTACTTGGCTGGAGGAGAGACAAGGGAGAGAGTGGGACAGATCTTTGGTCCCAGCTTTGTCACAGAGCCTGTGGTACAAAGCAGGCAGAAAAATGACCAAAAGAATGGCACCAAGGCAGAGTATAGCAGTGTTTCTCAGCAATTCAGTCTTTATTAAAAAAAAAAAAAAAAATCAAAAAAGCTCACTGCTTTTCCTTTACAGTCAACTAAAAAATTGACTAAAAATTTGTATGTGCCTTTATTTTTCCCTCCTGTTTATTTAAAATAAAAAGCACCTTCTCTCTCTTTCTCCTTTTTCTCATTTCTTGCAAGCAGGAATGTAGGTGTGTTTTCTTTTGGTGCGTATTTTCATAGTATTTTGTAGAAAACCTTTAATGTCTTACTAAGCACCTGTCATCTCTGACAGCAAGTTCATAAGCACTGACATGAAACACCCATGAGTTTTATGTCTCTCGTTTCTCTTGCTATTTAGAAGCACAAGAGGGGAGAGCACATCTAAATCTCTGGCCACTATAGCAGTGTCCAAGGGAGATAGATACATCTGTGGCACAGGTAGCCAAACCCTAAACTCCCTTTAATAACATTACCTTTGGATCCATTTCAATCTTTTTGAGGGGTGACAGTTAGCTGAATAAAATGTTAGCTCATGTCATCTTGCCCTCACATTTTTCTGGGACAAATATTTATTTGATTAATCTGAAGATCTGGTTCATTAAGATTAATAATTTATCCAAATATGTAACTGCACTGACCACATCTATATGTCATTAAGTCATTTTCCTTGTACACAATTGTTGCAAGTGCACCAAAGTTGCATCCATATAAATGCAACAGTAACACAAAGATTGTGGAAGGCAAGAATCAGTACCTGGCTCTACAGGCAGATATAATTTTCACTATAACACAGCTGGTTTTGAGACTCCTTACTTGGAAAGATACATGTATTATGAGAAAGGTCTCCATTCTCATCACAACTGAAACGCATAAAAGTTCTGATACTTCAGAGAATAAACACAGCTCGTCCAAAGGGCTGCAGCAGCATTGACAAACCCCTTTCACACTGCACATAAATTTTGATTCTGAGGACTGTTTTCTTCTCTGACAATTCTTTTTTCTCCTCCATGCATTGTACTGACGGGAGTGGCATGTGGCTCATTGTGGCTCATTGGCTCGTTGTGTCCAAACCTCTGTGGCACCCTCTCCCAGATGGTCTCCAGTGGATCACAGATTACACTCACCAGCTGTGCCTGGCATGGGAGGAGTGGCAAATGCAATGCTGCAGAAACAACACATGGCAAAAGCTGCCAGCTGAAGGGACCACAAGGTGGGAATTAATTGCACTGAGTTTTGGCTGTGATGAGCAAGATCTTCCAAGTCTGTCGTATCAGCTTCTATCCACTGCATTAACCAAAAATTCTACCCAGAGCTCTCCCAAAGCCATCTTTTCATTTGTACATGTATATTGCTTCAGCTGGAGTCATAACAACACATTTCTTCTGGGTTCATCCCAGCACCACTGTGTTGTTGCTGTGGTGATCTACAGCTGTGACAGCCATGAGAGTGATGGATAAAGCAAAAGGAAAACCATGGGAAATCTCAGGGCAGAGGCTTGCAGCAGGGACCTGCTCCCATTGAAATCAGCTTGCAAGGAGAAGAAGGGAGTGAAGAGGGAAGGAATGACCTTGAATGAAGCAGACTAAAGTGGAAGGGGCAAATAAAGCACAGAAGAAAGGTAGCAGAGACATTGACTTCATGGTGAGGCAGGGAGTAGTGATTTGGTAGAAAATTTGTTTTACTACAGACTTCCCAAACAACTCTAGCCAAGTCATCCCACTGGTTTGAACATCAATTTCTCTTCTGCAAAAAATTTCAGAGGGAGGAACTGTCACAAAATGTCATGGGCCATGGGGAAATTAAAACAGAATGACAACCACCTCCTAAGTGATAAAAAACAGGCTGAACAACATCCAGAAAAAGCAAAAGTTTTTATCGGAACATTCTCAACAAAGTCATAGTTCATGGAGGAAAGCAAACAGAAACAGACTGTGAGGGAGTTGAATCAATTTCTGCTTGTCTCCATGATGGATCTATACTCAATACATTCAGTCACTATACTTTTAGGAAGCTCTTTTAGCTCATTTGCTGGCATCAGCATTGCAGGGCTTATCCCCAGCTGGCAAACTTGGTGTTATCTCACGTCCCTCAGCATCAGGGAAGGACAGCGGCTTTCTGCTGAAATAGAGTTTTCCTTTCCCTGCTGTCATTCTCCTCCCACCAGGTGTTTTCTGTGAATCATTGTTTTGCACACTAAGTTCTACTGATGTGGCTGAAAGCATAGACTTTAATTTAGGAAAAGTGGAGAAGACCTCTTGGATGTGGATGCTGCCAAACTGATTTGTGATTAGGCAAATATAGCCCTGGAAGCCTCTCAGTCACCAAGTGCTATCACAGGAAGCCACAGAACAAAATGTCTTTCATTTGAGTGAAATCTTTTTAAAGCATCTGGCCTCTTTCCTTACCTCTCCCATTAGAGACTGTTCCTAAACCTGATTGCTCTGATGGATAGAAGCTTTCTTTTAATTTCTAGACTAAATTCCTTTATGAACAGTTTAGACTCAGTTGTTCTTGGGATGTCCTTCAGCTGTAATAATTTTCTGATTTTTACACTATAAAATAGATTTATAGAGAGGAAATCTAGCCACTCTCATCCTTCACTTTCCTGGCTGTAAAATCCAGTCTCTCTTAGTCTCTCTACATAGGCTAGGAGCATCCCTGGTCCTGTTATCATGTGCTCACTCTTCACCTGCTCCCATTGAAACTCGTATTTCTAGGAAGTGGGCAACAAGGATCGTACTCCATTTTTAAAATTATATCTCTCCTGAGTGGTCCAAGTCCTGCATACCACTAATCACTCTTCCTTCTCTTTCTGGATACGTTGTAGGTTATTATCTGTCTTTACACACTTGCAACATTTTGAGGCTCACAGTCACTGTGCAATGACAGTGTAGTATATAATTAAGTGCAAGTTTTTGTTGTTTTCTGGCATTTCCAGCTGTTGAGCTGCAACAGCATTGCTGCTACAGATACTGATGCAATTTTGCATATTAAAGCTAAGGCACTAGGAAGGCCAGCTACTGAATTCCACTCTTCCAAACTGATGTCTTCCCTTTCTGTACAACCTAACTTTTTTTCACCATCAGCCAGCTCTTTATCTACCTTCTAAAATTTTCATAACTTCTATTTTAGCTATTTATTTCATTTATGGCACTATGTCAAGTACCTTATTGTAGTCTGGACAGGTAAGGTCTCTATAATTTCCCTAATCCAAAATAGTTGTTTTATCAAAAGAAAATATCGAGTTATTCTGGCATGCTCTGCCTCTGACAAACTAATATTGCGTTGTTACTCACTGTTCATTTGCCTCTGTGTTTTTTTTAAATTATTCCCTCCTACAGATTGGCTCTAAAGTTGTAGGCACTGTGGCGGTCAGAAGAATGGGTCTGCATTTCCCTAGATTACACCCTTTTCCTTTTCTTAGAGATAACAGAAGCACGGCATCTGTTGTTCTGCAGTCAGACAGTGCCACCACCAACTTGACAGATTAATTAAAAATCCGCCCTGTAAGATTTGCCATTTCATATGCCAGCTATCTCAATATTCTGAGATATTCTGGTCCCTGCGACTGGAGCTGATCAAGATGCTTATGTTCCTGTTTCATCTCAAATGCAGTCATTTCCTTTTCTGTACACACACAGTGTTTGCTCCGTATTCTTATTTGTCAGAATTACTGAAAATTGGAGTGTTACTCATTTAATTCATGTTGTTCTTGGGTCACACCTAGGATCCCCTCATTTTTTTCCCCAAGTACACACAGGTCCTTTCCACATCATGTCACAAAGGAATCATTTGTTGTTTCTTTTACTTGCCTCTACAAGATATGTCTCAGGCTGGCAGAAACCCTTGCAGTGACCTGCTGCTTACTTCTGGTGTAACCTGTGATTTCTGAGTTATATCACTCTAAAGGACCACTGACAGAATCGGTTTGGAGCCACTATAAAAGAGTTGTCACAGGGACTTGCCTGGGTTTAACATCAGGCATGTTCTAAACTACTAAAAATTAAATGTGTTCAACAAGTGTGTGAAGATACGCCCTAAATCCTTCACTGAGATTTAAATAAAAGCATTTCTGCCCACAACCCAGTTGCTCTGGGTCAGGAAGAAAGAAGCATTTTTCTTTCCTTGCCTATTCTACACATTCACTTATTTTGTAGATTGTGTCTTTTGTATTTTTAGAAGTGAATGTTGCTAAGGCAACCAAACTAGCTGAACATTTTGTTTCCCTAAGAACAATACATGTTTAAATATTCAGGCAATTTTCCATTATTCGGCAGAAATGGTGAGATCAGTCAGATTATCCAGACCAGAGGAGGGAAGTTTAGGTTGGCCTTCTCTTACATGTAAAAGCTGTCAATGTGCTGACAGCCATCCAATAGCTCTGTCCAAGGAGGAGCAATACAGAGCAGACACATAGACTACCCTCATAAATGGGGGAAATGTTTTAGTTTATTTCCTTCTATTATACTCCCCCACAATAATTAAAAGCATGTATATGTTTCCAGCTGGAGGAGTTGCACTCAGCCCTGTGGTGAGTCTGACACAGAGCCTGGTCCTGCTCTGAAAGCACAGCATCAGATAATGATAGTATCCTACAGGTCAGAAGGGATGAAGAAAAGATCTATGCACTTTATCACATCCTTCCTTCTTACCAAATCCATTGAAATGTGACTTTCAGGCACATTTCAAACATCTGGAAAAGATTTACACTACAATATTCCAGCTGCTTGCTGATATGCCCCAAACCGGTGATGGGATCCTGCATCCCCACCTGTACACAGCTCCCCAGCCTGGCTTTCTGGCTGACTTTGCACCAGAGCAGATTCCAAAGGGGCTGGCACAGCCCATCCCACTGGGTGATCTGTGATGGCAGGAACTCCCACGTTGTAAGTGGTGTTGAGCAAAGTGCAGTTCATGCCCTGCCAGAAGGCCAGAACCATGCACTGAGACTGACATATCTTGAAGTCTGCTTCTGACATGAATATTTTCTAGGGTGATCACTAAAAATGCTTAGTTTCACTTTTTGCTCTGACATTGCGAGATGGCTAAAACTATAAAAACCTGAAGAAAATAGGATTCTGGCTTCAAAATGTTTTTCAAAGATGTGCCAAATACTATTATAATGCTGAAAACACCTGGAAGGGAAAGAAGAGAATAAATAAAAGAGGTTAAAAGTGTGAAAAGCAGTCAAGGATGTACAAAACCCATGGCACAGTCAAGAAAGGAGATGATCCAGAAGCAGGGAGCAGCCTGATACTAAAGGATGGAAGGTGCAGAGGAGAGTCACAGTGGGAAGTTAAGTGAGGAATGCAGGACTGAAGCTGTCAGTGACAGCAGAGATGCTGCACAGTGGAGCAGGCACTCCTCCACTGAGTGACACACAGCACACGCCTGACTGACGAGTGTTACTACGAGATGGAGCTACTGATCCTTTCCAATATCTAGCTCTGGAAATGTGCTACTCTCTTTCCCTTCTAAATCTCTTTCCAGGAGACAAGAGCAATAGAGAATTAACACTGGTTTGCAATTCACCCATCTGAAAAGAGAACTTTAGAAACCACTTGTTTTTCTTAATTTGGAAGTTTCTATGTGCATATTTGTGCTCATCTCTTTTTCTTTTTAAAAGCAAAGCACATCACCTAGAGCATTCATATGCTTTGGCCTAACAACTTAGTGCAAAGGTGGTTATGCTGTTCAAAGAACAATGGGAAAGTTGTCTGGTTAATCTAGGCCAGATCCAAGCATACAAAACAGTAAGAGGTGTGTCCTAGGACTGCCAAAGATACTGGGCTGAAATGGCAGAGTTAGTTTTCAGGAAACTAGCAAGTTCCTAGGATGATGAACAGCTAGGGAAAGACTGAATATCTAGAGAAGACCATGAATCCTGGGTTAGCTTGGAATCCATGGGAGCCATCAAAGAGCCATACAAATCATAGTACTCCAAGCCCTAAGACAAGCTAATCTGTTTGTCTGTTTTCCAGCCCCACCATTTTTCCTGTAATCAAGGATAATAGGACAAGAAAGACAAGAAGACAAGATTAGATGTGGCCTAGCATGGATACGTAAGCTGCACCAAGGGAAATTTAGGTTGGATGTTAGGAAAATATTTTTTACTGAAAGAGTGATGAAGTACTGGAATCATCTGCCCAGGAAGTGGTGGAGTCACCATCCCTGGATGTGTTTAAAAACAGATTGGATGTGGCACTCAGTGCCATGCTTTAGCTGAGGTATTAGGGCATAGGTTGGACTCGATGATCTTAACGGTCTCATCCAACCCAGTCATTCTGTGATTCTATGATATCACATCATATGCAATTAAACTGCTGCCAAAAGCATTGTTTGGGATAATTTCCACTGTGTTTCTCCTTTACAGCCCTCACTCTCCCTGCAGACTGGAGCTCCTACCTGACTATCTCCTCAAGCCCAGGACCTGGCCAAGCTGGAGGACCAACAGGAAGATCAAAGTCAAAAACAAGGCTCATGGGTGAGCAAGATCTTTAGTCAGAGACAAGGGTCTAACTGATGCTTAGAACTTGGTGGATAAAAAGATAGAACTTTTGGCAGAATGGCATAAAAAGTTATTCAGAGGTCTAGGAATGGGGCAGATTGGTGCATCCCAGGCCCACTGTTAGAGAGGCTGGTGAGACTCATGATCCTTCACACCACAGTACATTTGACTGCAAAAAAAAAAAGTGGTAGTTTCAACTTTTGCCCATAGTCTTCTAAAACTTTGGTGCAACCAGGGCATGGAGCACCTGAGCTTACTGTTCTTCTGGGGCAGCCAATTGCCAGGAGTGAAAGAGGGGGAAAAAGAAGCGGAAATTACCTCCTGGAGTACACTGGGAAACGATACTGAAAGGACAAGGAGCAGAGGCGAAATACAAGGTGTGCTTGCTCTCAGTGCAGCCTATTCTTGGGGCATCAGCAAACAACAGATCCTTTATTTTGTCCCTACTGATTTGTTAAAAGTCAGTGTCTTTGCCCCTACCAGGTGTTAGCTATAAATAATTTTGTCACCCAACTACATCGTGTGCCTAAAACGGGAAGACTGAGCTGAACAGAACCAAAACCCAGAAGGGATCATTTCAATTTAAGAAAGAGCACCTAATATGTAAACAATCAACTATTTGCTCACCACATACATCTCAGGAGAATGAAAGGGGGAGGTTCCCCAGCAGTACTGTTGGACCAAGCACAATGGTGCACCCACAGCGCCAGCGGTGCCATAAATCTGCAGTGAGTTTCCCTGGGGCAAGAGCAAGAAGCCCAGGGATGTTGCTGAGCAGTTTATTGTACATTTCCCAGAACCTGGCCTAAGCCAGGTTTAGTTTCAAGACCTGGCACTGCCAGTGATATTACTCATATCACTTTGAGAAAATCACTTGTCCTCCATCTGTCTCAGTTTCTTCACCTGCGAAACAGAACCTGATAGTGGATTTGCAATGCATGACTGCTTTTCTGGCTCTGGCTTCCCCACCTGCTCTACAGCTGCCAGCACGGCAGTCTGCAGGTGGGTCTGCTTTCTGTAGCCTGAAGGGAGGCAGCTTTGGCTGTAAGAGTCCATGTCTGTATGAATATATGAGCAGAGCTACTGCTATTATTACAGACAGCAGTAGTGGCTGATACAGCTTCTCTGAAAATGTGATTATGGCCCAGAGAAGGCAGCTGGTGCAGACATGGAAGTCACACACGCCTACCACTTTCAAATCCTACTTGTATTCATAAACGTGAACTCAAGGCCAGGTGATTTACTCCTACCTTTCAGTTAGGCAGGTAAAATACCCTCTCTGAATATCACATAAAAATATCTGAATAATTCTTTTGTGACCACTCCTCAGTGTAGCCACCCCCTGACAGGACTCTGTGGCCTCTGCACACATTGTGAATGCTTCATCCAGCCTCGGAGAACCCCCTCTGTTACACGTAACCCACTTTGCATAAAGGAGCAACCAGAAACTGCATTGAGGACAGCTACTGTTCTGCACAGAGCAGTGAGCCTCTCAAACGATTTTTATTATCAGTTTTCTGAGGACAACAGCTTTATATTCAGTTGATATAAGAAACACAGCTGTGGGCTTAGGGGATTGTATGGATGAGATTACTTCTTTCTCTTTTTTTTACACACCTGCTCTCCCAGCTACTGTTCTTATTAAGCATTTAGGGAACAGGGGGAGGGGGACCACGAGAAAAAGGGATGAAACAGAAAAGATGAAGGAAGATGCTCATGTTAGTCTCGTGAAGTAGCTGATCAGATTTTCTTTCTACACAGTCACTTGAATTTTGCCATGCAAAAGGAAGAAATCTGAAATAAAGTTGTGACCCTGTTGTTCTCACCAACAGAGCAAGCTATCTGCAAATCACATTTTAAAAAATGTTGCATGTTCAAACATGGATGATAAGGTTTCCGAGAGAGGGAAAGGAAGGTTTGGATTTTACTCCAAATTTCACTCGTTCCTCACTACTCGGACATGCTCCTGATTTCAGTGCCATGAGTAAGAGGCGTTACATAACTATGTAAAATGCCAGAGATGTGGGGGCACGAATCCTGTCGGGGCTCAGGTATTAGACTATGACTCTGAAAATATTGCCATGATTTCCATAGCAAATCCACTGAGTCATGGAAATGTTAGGGATTATTCACACTGTGGGAGGAGCCAAGGAAATGCAGATCTGGAAGGAGAACTTTTGCATGAGCCAGCTTCTGCTTAAGGCAAGAAGAGAGCACTTTCTGATCTATCTGCAAATAGCCTAGATAGCCTTTCAACTAATTGCACACCATGAACAAAAGTTTTTACAGACCCTGCCCCCTCCATCTTAGGCACCTGTGTACAAGGATGCCTTTGGTATATTCAACCAGCTTGGCTCTCCTACAGCTTTTTTGTACTACACAAATGCAATGAATTGGCAGCACATTTATCCTTTACATTGGCCAAGCTGACTGGAGCTTCTTGACAGCAGGCCCAGGGCTGAGGACACAGAGAGATGAGAGAGGAGGATCTTCATGAGTGAGGGGATCTCCACACAGGCTTGAACAAGCAGCTGTTTGCTTTGATTTCAGAGTGATAATAATCTTCCAAATGGCATCTTAGGGCTCAGCTGCTGCAACACTGGTTTTGGAATCAAATTACGAGAAAGGTCAAAATCGTTAACATATGCTTTAGAAAGAGAGAAAATACCAAGCAAAACCTGCAAGCTTCCACTGCTAAAATATGTCCTCTGGACTAACAGATGCTAGGATTTTTTTCCTTTCACTGTAGGCAGAAGGGTGTCCTCTCACCAAGGGAACAGAGAAGGAGGTCATTCTGCCTGGAGTTCTTTCAAAAATGTGCAAGGAGGCGGAGACTCTTGTGACTTTTTCATAATTTAAAAGGCACAAAACAGTGTTAGAGGGAATGAATGAATAGATTATGTTGCTCTCACCTGACATGCCCCTAACCTGTGCACTCTCTGTAGGGCCTTTTTGGCACTGTTGAGCACGGTTGCCCCAGTGTCAAAAATGTTTATACTTATTATTGATCCTACATCCAGCAGGAGAAAATGGCTGTGGAGTTGGTGCTATAGTGAAAGGACTAGACCTAAGAAGAGGATTTTGCTCATGCTTCCATTATATGTGCTGGAGCATAAGCATAATAGTGATTACACTACAGTTCTTCAACAAGAAGTGTTAAAAAAAAAAAGAGAGAGGAAAAAAAAAAGCAGACAAAGGCCTCCACAATGTTTCAGCTACAGCTTTGTTTTTCTTGTTTACCAGACACCTCTGTGGGGCCATCTGAAGACACCTGATGCCTCAGCATTGCATTAATCATCAAGGTAGCTGGCAGATCAGGGCTATGTATTTTCCTTTTGAAAGCATTGAAAGAAAAGTTTAAACATCTGTTTAGAAATGGTGTAGAGTTCCTAATCGAGGCTTATTTTGGATGCATCATGAAAACTTTGCCTCTTTGAGCTGGACCTCACTGATTAAAAGCCAATCTTACCTTCTCTAAAACCTGGCTAAGATAACACAGAACACAGGGAGGAGACTGTGACCAGTCCATGTTCTCTGCCCTAAATTTTGAAGTTTATCAAGACAAACAATGTACACACAGGCCTCTCTCCCCCTGATGCATTCAACCATCCCTTCACATGCAAGTTAGCTGCCCCTACATTCCATACCCGGGTGGTGCTTCCATATTGTCTGGCTTACCCCAGATGGATAATAGGATTCACCTTGATATGACAGTGCCAGTGTCTCTAAAGTAATTTGGCCCATGAAAAATCATCTTTCTAATCCTTGAGAATGCCATGTGTATTAGCTGCAGCCTTTCTGGTATGAACTCTCCAGAGTGGATTCAATTTCACACAAGTCCTAGCAAGATAGACCATCCTAGGCTAGGAATTCATACCCTACACAGCCTTTAATCTTCAGAGAGAAAAGCAACCACTGCTCTCCCTATAGCACCCACTTTTAAATCTATACATAATTTTTCCTTCTTAGAGCAAGGAGGTTCGATTGGGAATTTGCAGATCAAATGTTTTAAATTATCTTGCCCTGTATCTCCCTTTCATACTTGAACATGTTTAGGTACCACACTGCTTATTCACACAGTCTTTACTTTCACCTGCAACATTAATTTAAGCTTTTCCACAGCATTTTTCTTCATCCATTTCCCCTTGACCCAAAAAATCCTCTCACCTGAGTTCAATGAACCATTGTACTTGACTTAGGTTCAGGTTGTTAGCTAATGTGTTCAAAACTGTTACTCTTCCAGTGCTTTCCCAGAACTTCCCTGGAGCTGTGTATCCTTGGCCAGCTCCCTACTCATGAATTCTACATCAGAATGGAATCCTCACCAAGAAAGTACATACCAAGCTGAGATCACTCCAGTGCAGCCTGGTGGAAAGGTGATGTTTGGAGTATTTCCATGGAGACAGGCAGACCAGGTTCCAGGTACCCAGAAGAGAATGGCTCTCTGGGGTGCTGCAGGGCTGGAAACCAGAGAGGTGCTCACAGAAGGCCTCCAGCTGCACCTGAGGGAGCACTCCAAGACATGCTCCAGTACAGCTGGGCACACGTATTTGTGTGGCCCTGCTGAATGTGGCCCAAAGTCATGAACAGCAAAAGAGTATCTCGTATACCTTTTACTCTTCCAAGAGTTTACCTTTACTGTATGCTTTGCATGCTCCTTGTTTCAGCTGCAACATGATTATTCTTATTGCAGACCACTGTTTCACAGTCTGACTTTTTTCTTCTTTTTTATTACTGCTTTGCATTGCTGCATTAGTAAAAGTACTGCTACTGCAATCAAGTATTTTGGTTAACAGCTGAATAAATGCTTGAAGACATGAATAATCATCCTAATTTACTCTATTAACTCCACAAACAAAATTTAAATACTTTTGCAAGCACCCCCACTGGAGAAAATATTTCAGAAACAGAAAACAGGGAAGATGTTGCTCTGTGCTCAGGCAAGGCAATTCAGGAAGGTTGTATAAAGGTCACATTTAGTTCACTTTTAATGTTTTGAAAGGGGAGAATATTTTAAAATTTCAGAAGTGGGTATCTGCCTCAGGACAGTGTCTCCTTGATTCCATTTTCTCCAGTGGAGACCCCTCACTCTTTAGATCTGGACAGTTGTTTGGACCAGGGTAAAATAGCTGCAGTGATGACCTTGCTCCCACCTTTTCCCATTACCATCAATTTCTTTGACAGTCAGAACTTTGGGGGCAGTGGAAAGATTGTGTCCATCTGAGGATGAGCCCAGGACTTGTCTTTGTGCAGGAATATAGCAGATGTAGTAAAAGCATAAATCCTTTGCTCCTCTTTTCTCTCTAGGGACTTTGCCATCCAGCAGATGTCCATGCAGAATTTCCTTAAGGAAGAGAAAGGGCTCAGAAATGAAAGAACTGGCTTCAGGCCAACATTTGGTCCTTCAGGCAAACTCCTAAGATGCCCTATATGTGAAATGAATTGCAGAGCTCTGCCTCTAAGGGAATTAGAGTTAATAGCTTAATGTTCTCAAAGAAAAGGGAAAAAAAAAGCCATGCAGGCATTTTGAACCTCCTCACTGCTGGGCTGTGCATTTCCTTCTTAAGGCATTTTCAGGAGAGATGGTTGTTAGGGAGAGGGAGTAGGATCCCATTTTGTATGCAGATTTCAGTGCTGAATTGAAGATCTTACGGTCTCATGATCCCAGGGCAACATCAGCAGTATCTGGCCAGTTCTTTTGCAGTGATCATCAGATGACCTTGAGATTTACCCAACCAGGGCAGTACAGTTTCTATAAATATTACATTTTCCAGGATCGTGTTTTCAGCTGCACCAGAGAGAGTCCTAGTGAAGAATTAATTCAGTCGGGCATACCCTCCATTCCTTCTCACCCCTTCCCTCTCCCCCAGCACTGGCCCTCCCTTAATCTGGGTTGTAAAAAAAGCCTCCAAGATTTCTCTTTTAGCACTGACCTTCTAAAGCTATCTGATGATGAAGATAGGAAGAGGCTGCAACCAGACAGTGGGAAAAAAACCCCTCCTTTAGCTAGCAGGGAAATGTGTGAGTAATATACACACTGTTGGACGGTGGCCAAATCACTCTAGTAACGGCTGTTGGTTCCCCTTACGAAGAAAATGATCAAACGAGAAAGAGGAGCTGCAGTCGGGTGTCAGAAATGCTGAGTCGCAACCGAGAGTGCTGCATCCGATGGAAATTTACCCAGGAGCCAGCGACCTTCACACGCCGGGGACGGGGACCCAGGGCTTGTAGGGAAATCCTGCCCTCTCTCCCACACTGCCGTGCCACCTCCGCGTCACCACCCAGGCAGCGCACAGCCGGGAAAGGCAGACCAGGAGAGGAGCTCCAAGACAGAGTGGGCTGCCAGGACAGCCTCTGTGGCTTGAAGCAGAGTACTGCTCTCCATAGTGTGCGAGGAGGTCTGGCCCCACAGCACTGCCAATTCCTCAGGGATTACGTGCCTCAGGTAATTAATTGCTGCTCATGTGGCTCCTCCCCTGCTGCTTTGGACACGTGGACTTGAAATGAGACAGGTGGGTCCAGCTGACCCATACCTGGGGCTACCACAACAGGAGACAGCAAGCAGCAAAGGTGACTTCACAACTCCCTGCTGTTAGGGCTGTGCCTTGGGCCGACGCAGAGCTTCCCTGGTGGCTGCTTCAGTCCATGCCCTGTAGCCATTTTCTCATGATTTCAGGCCCATATTGGAAGCAGAATGCAGGAATACTCTGGCTTCACCCCTGTCAGAGGGCCTCAGGTTTGGGATATCACCAGAACATCTCATCCTCTCCCCAACATACCAGAGTATAATCAATTACTTTGCCTGCAAGTAATTGATTGTCTCAGCCTCTCCCTAAAATATGATGAGAAGTGGGGGAGGATGTGCAGTAATGCCAGAGGACAAAGGATACAAGATAGTAGGTAAGAGCTGTAGTTGAAAACAGCGGACACCTACTTGTATCGGGCTCAAAGATGGGAAAAAAAGAGGAGAAAGAAGTAGCTGGTGCTGCAATGTTGGGGACGCTGGCTAGATGGTGCTAGCACATGCTCCTGTGCTTTTGTCATGAACTAGAACAACATTATTATTGCTTTTCCTTTAGACAGAGGTTTCACTTCCATTGCAAGAGCTGGAGAAACTACTGTCTGTTGATAGTATTGCTAATAAAGAACTGGTAGTCCCCAGCGGAGTTCCTGTCCCTGTCAAAGATGAAGGGCTTCTGGAATAAGAGAAAGGTAATGCTCTGTTTGCAGCACCGGGGAATGATAAGCAGCCGTCTCAACTCAGTCCTCTCGTGTTGGCTAAACATGACACAAAATATGGTATCTGCCTGACATCATCCCTGAAATCACCCCTTCTCGTGCTGTGCTGCAGAAACTCGTTCTTAATCCTCTGGACTATACTGGATTAAACTCTCCTGGCTGTGCTAATAGAGCCGGCTCCAGTCGCCAAGGCAACAGCAGGCTCCTCAGCCCCCGCAAGGAGCGTATCCACGTGGGGAGGTGAAGATCCTGGCTCCAGCACACCCAGTCCTGCAATCCACACACTTTTCATTTGTACCTTCTGCTTTTTATTTGGCTCTGTATCCTGCTTGTGGCAGAGCATCTGCACGGCTCTTCGGAAGATCCAGGACCAGGCAGGAGAGGACCTGTCTGTGCCTGCTGTGGTGTAAACCGGTGGGCTTCTGGGACACCTGCTGGTGGGCTGGGGCTTGACACACAAGGTCCTGAGAAGCTCAGGCCTGCACAAGGGTATTTCCAAACCCCAGAGCTTGGATTAAACGCCTCCTAGTCTCTTAGTGAATACCTGTGATGAGCAAAGAAGACTGAGAGAAAATCAGATCTTGAATATAGGTTCAGACCTAAAACAAACTCCCTATGTATTATGGCTCACACAGAGCCCAGCCACCACTAGAGGGAACAGAAGCTCACAATGAATGACAAAATTACAAGATTGCTCTCTAATAGGAATGCAGTCAATGAGAAAATACAAGCAGATGTTCTTCATTAGAAATGGAGATGAAATATAGAGATCTCCTGATCAGGTAGGAAGAGAAAGTGGTGACTGGAAATGGAGAACAAGTAGGGGCTTTGTATCTCTGCCTGTCTTCCAAACCCCATCTCCAACTCCTGCAGGCAGAGGATTAAAAGTGGACACCTTGCATCCAAGTCTCCTTGAAGCCGCTGGTAGGAAATTAGATAAAATTACAAGCTAGGACAACACAAATTTGGTGGAAAAGAATATATCACCTCTTCTGTGTGCAGTAAAAAACAACCCAAACCCTCTTTTTACAAGGGCATATATTCCACACAGAAGCAGTACCAGCTGGGTTAACTGTCCTGGGCTCGTTCCTGGATGTTCTGTGAACAATAGCTCTGCTCTGGGCTGCACCATCCAGCCAGCCTTGTCATGCACAACAGTGGAAAAAGAAATAACCAATATTATCAGGTAGCAGGAGGAAGAACATTTTTTTCGAAGAGGTTAGAAATAACCTCAGCTTCAGCCGCCAGTTATCCAGAACTGAGAGAAATAGGAACTAGCAATTGAGACTAAACAGTACCCATTCCTACAAGTCCTTGCCTGTCTTCAGGATTAGTAAGGAAAAGGTTCCGTCAATCCCTGCTTCTGACTGCTCCTTCAGAGCTGTTCATGCTGCCATAGGTATCCTTTGGTATATGCTGGGACAAGAGCAGGGTGCCTTGCTGGATACCCTGATTCCAGGCA
The DNA here is from genome assembly GCA_013397245.1 of Thryothorus ludovicianus. NCBI lineage: Eukaryota > Metazoa > Chordata > Aves > Passeriformes > Certhiidae > Thryothorus > Thryothorus ludovicianus. The sequence continues at coordinate 426,510 of VZTB01002444.1, forward strand.
CTTCACAGCAGCTGTCCTGCTGGCTGATGGTGCAGAGCAGCCAGGAGCCAAAATGGATACAAGGCAGAGCAGTCCTCACACAGTAATTCTCCCTAAAGTTTAAGATCAGCCGAATAGTAGTGTGGGAAGGAATTGCACTCTTACTGCCTCTTGTGTCAGTCATTTCAGTCTATGTTTAAGTCTTCCCTTTCCTAGCTCATGGATTTATACGCCTTCATCCTCTGTTTTACTATGTTAGGTGTCCTGACTTCCAAGGACTTGCTCCTGATTCCCACTGCTACAATCTAGAGGAGAAGAAGGACTCTGCATTATTGTTCCCAGGGAGGAATCTCGAAGGTCTCTTGATCTGTGAAGCAGCTACAGGGAAATTTGTGGCAGAAACAGTTCCATTACTGCCTTTTGTCCATATGACTCATCTTTATCCTATTAACTGCGACCAATGTATTTCCTAAGAAATACACTTTCTTAGCTTTAGGCCAACATTTTTTTGGTCCTGCCTCCTTCCTATGCAAAAGTTTTCCTCTAATTCCTCTTGATGCTATCCTGCCTGGCACAGAGTGAACCATTTCCCTTCACTCCCACAAGCAAATCCCATGCAGACCTATGGAGCAGGTTTCAAGAACCTGCTGGTCACACTGCAGTGAGAAGCTCAGTCCAGAGGCCCTCAGCTGAGCAGCAGCCATAGCACAGCTCCAAAGCTAGCTCATGTATGTGGCTCTGTTCTGGCCTCTCTTTTCCCTTGGAGGAAGAGGAAAACCTTGGTTTAAATGTGGCTACAGTCACCATGGCTGCCTGGCACAGAATTCAATGGAAAGGCATGAAACCTAGTTCAGTCCCTGTCATGGCACTTTTCAGGTGGGAAAGTTGCCTTTGCCCTTCCCTCTTACCCTCAGGGCCAAACCAGCTACCCCCATTGTCTGCCAAGCACAGCAGCAAAATTCTTACCCAGCTGCAGGAATTTCACCCACAGACTGGCTTAGATGTGCACACACACAAGAGTTACTGATGCACTCTTGGCCTGTCTTCCTCTGTTCTCATCTTCAAATGTCAGTCTCATACAGGTTCTGGGGCTGACTCACTCCAAGCACAAACTCTGACCTGCCCATGACCTGCATGTCTGAGCAATTCTCCCCGGCCAGCTTTATTTCAGACCTTGGCTGTGGGCAGGAATAATATGTCTGGGAATAAAGCTCAACTCCTTTGTGATTGACAAGGAGGCCTCTGGGTATCCTTTAACCTAATGCTGCTGCTGAAATGGGCTGATGCCACAAAGCACAGCAGTAGGAACAGCTGTGAGGTCAGGGAAATGACAGCCTGCTGTTTTAGATCTTCTGCAGAGGCAGAATGACCATATGCCTTTGGATCCCAGTTTAGGCTCAGAATATGAACCATGGAAAGTCAGCAGGGTAGTTGAATCCCAGACATGAAATTGGGATTCTCCCTAATCTTTTCATACAGATGCTTCAGGATTTTTCCATGAGACCCTACTCTACCCAAAGAAGAGCATTATGGCCTTATCTCATAGAGCTGTAAATTCTCTTATCAAATGTTCAGTTCTTGACCTGATCACCATGGGAAGTTTGTTTCTAAAACAAAAGGTGTTTTCACAGCACACAAGTCTAAGAAAGGAGATTCTTAAGTAGAGTAAATTACTAGCACCTTTGAAAAATCTGGCCTATCCAGACTTCAGTCATTTCTAGATTAGGTTTTTGTAATACTTTGCATCCTCAGATGTCACTGGGAGCTTTGCTCTTGTTTTCTGTGAGGACAGGGTTTATTTTAAGGGCATTTCATCTTACCAGAAACCAAAAGCACTCCATACACTCTGTGCACATGGGCATAACCTAGCCATTCAAGGAAATGCTGTCTCTGTAGGACAACCATGGGCTGACAAGACATCCACATGTATATAAAAATCACCATGTCAAAGCCTTAATTTTTCTGAAAATTTTTGCCTCCAAGTACTATGCAAATTAAGCAGTTCACCTTCACTTCCCCCTGGTGAAAAATAGGCTGAATCAAGAGAGGACTTACAAACAGGGCTTGACAAAGTGTGTAATTCTTTAAAGCAATTAGGGCCCCAGCATGGGACAAGAGCTGTGCACTTCACCACTCTTGCCTATGTTCATATATAAACATCCTCTTGAGAAGTTTGACATTGCTCAACTAACAAAAAAATGACTGAAGCATTTGAATGAAGCAAAGGCCAAACAAAAAGTTAGCTGTCTCACAAGTCAGCTCTGGGGCTCTTAAGCCAACCCTCTTTCCCTGCAGCCAGTCTGATGCCAAGATATTGCTATACCTTTGGTAGGAAGTCACACCTGAAGAAAGGAAAAGTGAAACTGTGAAGCCATACTTTACCTTAGCACAACTGCACTTATGCAGGTAAGTGCTGGGGAGGTGGGGAGCCCACACTGGAGATATGGAGAGAAACTGGCCAAATGCCCAAGGGCCTCACAATAAAATAAAACCATGCACTTTGGTATCTGCATTGCACATAATCCCTGACAGTCTCTAGTTTTGAAGGGATACATAAATATAAATAGGGAGTGAGATCTATAAATACATTCATTATTTTACTAAATAAATAACCTTTTTCACACCTGTTACCTCATGTGCATATCTTTACCTACAATGAGATAAGAGTTGTGGTGCTTGTCTATTTGGAATCTCCAGTAAGAAGTGCTTCTGTCAGACAGCTTTTTTCTGTCTGATGTTGCAAAGCCAAGGCAGCTGCAGACTGCAATGTGATGGTCAGTGAACCTCAATAAGCCATGAGATGGTTCAAGCAACTCAGACTGGTGACTAAGCATTAACAAACAACAGCCAAAAGTACAGCAAAAGAGGGTATCAGAGAGCAGCAAAACAGGATTCTGCTGCAAAGCTCCAGTGAGGTACAGAATATCTCACACCTTTCATGGCAAACCACTTTCTCTTCCTACTCTTGGCAGATCCTGTCCCCTCTCCAAAAGACTTCTCTTTGCAAACAAACAACAGGGGTGAGGCTTACACAAGGGAAATTCTTGAGCATGAAATGCAGAATCCAAAACACAACATCAGCCTGAAAAGTCCAGCTATCCATTATCAAAAGCTTACATGAGCCACATTTTCCATGTTTCTAAAACACAACCAAAGTAGCTAACATCTCTCATGTGGCAGGAATCCAGAGAAAGAGGCAAGCCAAAGCAAGACTGGGCAGTCCTCCAGCAGAATGGGTTAGCTTCAAAAGCTGAAGTGCACTCAAAACGTTAAGGGGGAGCAAGAGATGAGCTTTAGAAGTTGTTTTGTCAACCATACATGGATTTCCAAGCTGATGAGAAGTTCCTCTCATCAGATTAATGCTCCACCATTACACTATGATGCCATTTAGGGATGATGCCATTTAAGCACCAGGAGCAAATTCCATCACTCCATCAAACAGCATGGCTGACATTTGCTATTTCCAGTATACAATCTGCTCCACACACAGGGTAAATTTCCCCCAGCAGTGTAACTACTATTTACTTAGCAGGAGTCCAGGGCAGAAGGAAGAGAGGATTGCTTCTACAAATGAAGAGTGATTGGGAAATTCTGACTAAGACAGAATGTTACTAGCAAGGAGTGGCACAGACACTGTGGCAGTCTCTACTTTTGAGGAAAATAACTCAGTAGGGAGTTAGTTTCTTTTCCCACCTGAAAACTATCATATCCACCAGTGCCAGACAATCTTATATGAGGCTGCTGATCCACCTAGAATTGGCTAAATCCCTCGAGACTCTCCTAGCCACGTGGTTACTCCAGATACTGGTTGCTTTCTTGGGTAGAGCTAGCTGGAACATGCTGTAAAGGCAGATCAACTAGTAGCCGTCTTATCAGTATGTTACTCATTCTTATTGCTGTTTTGCCATGCCTTGTTCATATAGATAACTGGTGGCAGATGTAAAACAAGTGAGAAGCAAAATAGGTCTTTAAAATCAAGATTTTTTTCCTCAGACAAAAGACAGAGTTTCAGGGACCTTGTGGTTCTTCTAGGGGAAAGACAAATACTTTTAGGGAAGATTTGTAAAGCCAAGTAATCCCAGATTCAGTGACCTGCACTGTGTATGTTGCATTGATCAGGATAAAGGGAAAAGGGGCTACAAGCCTGTTAATATTAAGCAAGTGCAGATAGAAGAGCTATTCACAACATAAAAACATTATTGTGAGACTTAACTTTGCTCTGCTGACAGCCCTAGTGAAGTGAGCAAGAATTGATTCAGTTTGGAGACTGAACTCCTATCCAGGAGTGAATGTAAGGGAGTAGGAACACTAGGAAGGAGGGGAGGAATGGAAAGCAAAAAAACCAGTGTTCTTCTGTCATTGAAATAGGCAGACAGCTCCACTGGTGTCCTCATATTGGCAAAGAGCCTCCCCTCCTCCTTAGCAGCTGCCCTTTGTTTCAGTGTATTAAAAACAAGATAACAAATCTATCCAGAAAAGATATTTACATGGTGTCTAAAATACAAAGGGTGCCCACATTAATACAAATCAGAATTTTGAATTGGCTATTCTTACTTCACAGAGTACATTGCCCAGAAGTTTTTAAAATAACCATGTGCAAGATTTATGTTACTTTTTTGGAAAAGTGAAGAAAAAAAAATACCAACCAGAAAACCTCACTCAAACTCTAAACATGTCCCTTTAACCATCAGTTGTAAACACAGATGACTGTCCTTTTTTGGGGGTGCACTGCAGGGGGAACAGTGAAGATTTAATCCAGGAAGAATCTGAGGACTTTTTCAATGTGAGAATACTGAAAGAAAATTTGCATTAGGAATCTTGTTTGAAATAGAGGCTGAGGAAAGATGGGCTGCATCCCCACATCCTACTGCACATAGTCATACAAAAGATACTGAGCCCAGAAAGTCCCACATAAAACAGTTCTGGAGTCTATACACACTGCAGACTCCACAATATTTCAGAATGATCTGTTTATAAAGCAAAATACTAATGGCCCATAACAAAGTTAAAAGCCAGCACTATAATGGGCCACAGGGAAAAAAAAACCAAAAAAACCCCAAAAAACTGGAGAAAGGAGAATTACTTGCATTGTCCAAGGACCCTGAGATATCTAGGAGTTTTCTGTGGAATTTCCTAGCTGTTAGCATGTGAAAGAGAGGCAGTACTGGTAGCAAGTGAATCTGCATGGCCTATGAGTATCAGATCCAGATTCAGAAATATGGAAAACAAACCCCACTTTCAGGGATAAGACCTGCTGAAAGAGAGGACAAGACATTGGCAAAATGGCAGCAGAAAAGGAAGACAAGAGGAAGAGAAGGCACAGAGAACTGGAATGGTTAAAAACAGGGAAAGAAATGGTGGAGAACAGCTGGGGTTTTTAAAAATTCCAGTTTTATTATAAATTCAGTGCATGACCTTGATGACAGGTAAATCTTACCACGCTTTTCCTCAGATTCCCACATCTCTAAAATAGATACAATATTTCTGTACCTCAAAATTCTTACATTGAAAGTGCCAGAAAGCTATTAAACATACAGTGTAAAAAAGTATTGATTAGGCATAAAAGGAAAAAGCCAAATCAAAAAATAATCCCTAGTATCTGTGGAAAAATGTCATTTTGGGTGCCATAAAGAGCTATGCCATTTATATTCTTAAAAGAAGGAATGGCTGAGAAAAGCAGCACTCTCATTACCACTGAGGTCCCAGCAAACCTTCCTACTGAAAGGCAGACACTGTAAACAAATAAATGCTGGTGTGATTGTGATAGTGATTGATGAAGGAAGATCAGGATCTCGTTGTGTTCAGCACTGTGAACACATAATAATCCTTACTCAAGAGCCTCATATTTAGACCGCAAGTAAAGGACAGAGTAAGCTGGTAAGAGATGTATATACAGCAATGAAATTGCTTTTTCTCATTCGGTTTCATCTTGGTGAAAAGATAAGTGATCCCATCATTCTGGCCTCATGTTTATAGGAACCTGGATCTGTGTATTATGTATGAAAGCAGCCAGCAGTTCTCTGGTAAGGAGGGCAGAGGCTGTATCAGGGAATTTGTTGAGCAGTAACTCTATGAAAATTATTACCTCTGCAGTCGATGACAGCAAAGAAGGAATTCTGGCACCATCCTCTCCAGGATTTTGTTGTTCCTCAGAGAATCTTCTGACTAAGGGAAGGGCACTTACAAGGTACATTATTTCATTATATCTGCAGCTTGGGCACTCTATTGCCTGCAGCGCTGCAGGGATCCTAGCATGCAGCTTGGGATTTTGCCAGTCAGCTCACTGGAGTACTGAAGCAAAGCAATGAAGCCAATGCAGCAAAAATGCTGATTGTACCACAGTCTGGGAGGAATACTTTTCGTATTCAACTCACAGCAAAGCCTGTTACAACATCATAAATCCTCTGACAAGGGAGGGACAAGGGAGAGAAGGACAAGGGAGAGAAGCCTGCTGTCCCTGCTTTTCCTGCGCAGTCTATTCTCAGCACTGTGCGTCATGCTCTCCTTCATCACTCTCCATCACTTCTGCACAGTTCAGGAAGATTCTGACATCTGGGTCTGCAGTGTTATGAGTTGGCAAAGGCCTTTTCCACCGCAATCCAAAGATCACAAAAGCCAGAGAGTTTCTTGCTGTCAAACCACATGTTTTTGCTCTGAGCAAACCTGACAGAATAAATAGAGAGCCCCCACAGTGCCAATATTAAAAACAATTTTCAGAGTACAACAGCACTTTAAATGGGGAAAAAATGACTTTCAGGGCTCTTGGAAGAAATAAAAGCAGATGTAAATGTCATATTCATTTAATGTCAGGAAATCATCTATCAAGAGAGACTTATCCATAGCAGTTATTATAACCACTGTTTGAGAAACAGTTTTTTGTTTTCTGCTGAATAGTTGGTAGTTTTTTTCCCCCATCTTCTTCCACAATAGCACAAGACTGTGAGTTCACCTGTGAAAAGACAGAGAGCAAGAAGCAAGCAACAATAGTTAATAGCAAGAGAACATAGGTATTTGCTTGGGGTTGCAAGACATCAATTGTCAAATCCATAATGAGACAGTAACTTAACAACTGAGTTTACAGCATCAGGCTAGAAATACCAAAAATCAGCAGAAGGCCAAAAAAAGGAATATGAAGAGACAAAGTAATTTGTTTAAGGATTCAGAACAGTAGAGTGGCAGACCTATCTTGAGCTGTGACTAAACCCAGTGTGTTGAGATTTATTAACCCAGGATTCCAGGATTTACTAAACCAGCAACTCCCGCTGAACTGTTGGTATTCTGAAGCTTAGGTTTAAATACACAATAATATTGTTGGAAGGATGATCTAAGAAGGGTTTCAGGCTATTTACACAGTTCTTTTACTGGGTGCAAGGTTGCCATCTGGAGAGCTGCAGCACTATTAGGCTAGGAACACTGATAGTTTCACAGGCAATTAGTCTAACCCATTGCTGACATAAAAGAACACTGCTGCACTCCTTTTAATTGCTGGGTTTTGGATTAATCATAAAAATAGCAAGGTGAGAGCTGGAAAATATGCCTAATACAGGCTGGGAAACAGTCTGATTTTCATTACACCTGCATCCATGTTGCTAAGCATTCTAATGGCACAGAGACAGGACATGCCTCCTAAAGTGAAAAATATACCCTTTTCAATACCACGCTTTGAAGGGTACAGCGATAAAGAGAGCTACAGAGCAAGGAGTGCTCAAGTAGCAGAGTAACAGCAGCTTTGATTCTGTTACCAAGTTCCTCTGGTCACAAAGATATTTCATTACAATTGTATAACTCATGATTTCTGTTTGCAGGCTGAAAAAATTACATGCTGTGCATTCTCCATCCTTGGAGATATTCAAGACTGGATAAAGCTATGAGCAATATGGTCAGATCTTCAGCCAACCTTGATTTGAACAAGAGGTTGACCTGAAAACCTTCAGAGGTGTCTTTCAACCTGAACTATGCTGTGCCCACAGCAACATAAAGATGGTGTGATGTTGCCGCCCACACTTAGCAGAATAGCAACTTCTGGCCTGGACAGAGCCAAGCATTTGATCTCTGCTGAAGACAAACTCTTCCATTTTTCATGCTTCACCAGAAAGAGTTGCTGGGTATGGCTACAGAAGCAGCTCAGTCCCATAGTGCAGGACTTATTCACAGGCATTCCCAGGTTAGCTTAAATCATAAGCTCCTAAGCCAATGAGTGCTGACACTTCACATTGCACTGAGTGGACATAAAATGTAGCTGGCATTTAAGTAATGAGCAGAAATTTCTCCTAATCCTGTCATATTCCCTTGAAGGCAGTCATGAAGTACAGCACAGATTATTCCTTAATGCCTGTCATGCCTCACCTTGTGAATAACCCAAACATACAACTTCGCTTCCAGAGGTTTTTCAGAGTTCTGCTGATTCTTTTTTCTTCTTTCCATGTCTATCTTTCCATTTACTGGCAAGTATTTTCTCTTAATTTATGCATTTAAACCACATAATAACACCAAGGTTATGCGTTCTCAAGGCTACTCTTCCACACAACCTTTTCTTAGGACGAGCAGTGGTTGTAAATGTACTAAAGCTGAGAAGAGACACAGAGAGCACACTGCCCTAACAAAGCTGCGGGAGCTCTCCATGCAATAAGATAACCTAGAATGTAGCACACAGAAAAGGATACATTATGCTGCGGATGTCATTGATGAGCCATCAGTATTTGAAGTGATTAGAAAAGCTTCAGGCAGTAGTAGCTCGATGGGCACTTCGCTGCTTCTGCGTGAGCAGAGTTACTGCTGCTATACTGCGGTGTCAGGCACACCCACAAAATACCAGAGTGCTCAATACAACCATGGCCTGCCATGTGAGTAGGCATAAGGCTCAGTGAACTGTGTGGTATTTCATCAAATATATATTTGAAGGTTGAGAGCAGGCCCAGAAGCTTCACGGTTCAAGCAAATAAAGACTAGATAGCAAAATCATGTTTCAGGGTCTCTCAGTTATGCTTCTTATGGCAATGAGCAGGAGCTGTTCTGGCCCAGCCTCCCAGAGAGTTTAAATTAAAAGTAGACAATTTGTAGCAATAGTGGTCTTTGTAACTGCTTGCAAAAACAAAGGGGTGGAGAAAACTACATCATGAATCAGGACTGATTATGGCAGTTCAGAACTAGTGCAAATAAAAGGGCATCACCTTATCCTTAAGGACTAGAGGGACTAGCTTTTGTGAATGTCAGAGTAAAAAAAAGCTGTGCCTTGACAGAATGGTGCAGAAGGAGTTTAGCAAATACATTTTTGGTTATATGCAAACTCTATCAGAATGGTATCTGAGCCAGGGTTGTGTCAAACCTGCTGTCACACTCATTGAAATAGTTCATCACCCAGTTGAACTGCAGGACTATCAGGACCTTCATTAACTGACTGTGTTCTATTTGTTTGAACAGATAGAATGACCACGGAGACTGGGTATCAGGTATTGTCACATTCTGCATATCTCAATTTTTTGTCTGTGACCCCAGATATTCCCCGGGGGAAGGAGTTCCTCCTAATTAGCTGAACAACGAACAACGTAACAAGGATGACCTCCAGCCACCCTCTGTTTAAAAGACAATGAAGCAAGATCTGTAAATGCCATGTAAAGAGGGACTTGGCAACAGCAGCTGCCAATCACACTTGGAAAATGTTTATAAGCAAAGGTGAGGAATTTGTAGCATGAGATCTGACCTAACTTCCGTCCACCTGGCTGAGACACCCACAGCAGCAAAGAGAGAGAGTCCTAGACAGCAGCAGGAACCAATGGCAGGGGCCCCGGTGGCTCTCTACTCTGCAGTGCTGGCTCAGGGGGATAAGTCCCGGAAGGAAAGAAAGAACAGAGACAGAACATCAGGGTCTTTTCTGAGGCTGAGCAGACAGCCCTCAATTGGCACAACCACAGAAAGCCGAATTTATCATCCGCCCACAGACTCTGGGACTGCCGGCTTGAGCACCCTCATTAGCAGCTTCAGTTCTCACAGGCAGCAAAGAGGGGTGGCATGTAGGGAGGAAGGAGGGTGAAGTAGCCTGGGAGATGGGAGGACACAATGACAGCAAGGCAGAGTGAGTCAAGGAGCTGGATACCACCACAGGACCGTGCTATTATCTCAGTGCAAATGCCAAGGAGCTACTTCTGCAGTAGAACAATCTGTCCTGTAATGACAGGGTTAATTTTAAATTGGCAGAGAGCTTCTGGGACTTTTTCACTTCCATTGTCAAATCTCTGGGGCTGGCAGTTCCTAATTACAATAATATGAGGTGACAGTCACATGAGGAGTGATGGATGGCTGAGCGGGGCTGAAAATCCAGAAGGTCAGATGACAATGAATTATAGTGGCAGGGTGCAGAAGCCCCTTCCCCAGATCTTCTTTTCCTCTCTCTCCACTTCTTCCCCCCACCATCTGCAGCATCTCAAAAGCAAAACAGTGAAGAGAAATAATTTCCATGTCTAGAATGCAAAGCGGATAGAGGGTGTTGGGAGCTGGGTTTCAGTGTCACTCCAGCTATCCAAATTCACAAAGCACGTGGCTGAAAGGGAGGAAGTAAGAATCTCATTTAATTTCCCACATAACATGGGCTGCCAGACAGCACCTGACTTTAGTGACTGTTAAAGCAAAATAATTATGAACTCTTAAGATTTTATTTTGACACAAAGAAGCCTACACAAAGAAAGCACAAAACTAGTATAAAACACCATGAGCTCTGAGTGTTCCTACTCAGCATTCACTTTGCATGGGCCTGAAAGGTCATGCAGAGATGGGATCCTTTGCAAGTAAAACCGAGACACTTCTAAGTCACATTGTCAGCTCTTTTTCCCCCTACCTAGCTCAGAAAAAAACTAGATTTGATTCAGCCTGTTCCCATGACCAGCAAGTGAATTAGAGCTACTGCCATTCTTGCATAAAAGACCAGTTCAGCCCTGACCTCAGACTTACCCCATGGGTCTGGGCAGAGTTATTATGAGTGATTAGTTCAGATTTTCCCCTCCAGCATTTCAGAGTGATGCTGTGAACTGTTGGTCTCAGACTATGCTGGACAAAGCTATGTGAGAACTTTCTAAGGATACCAAAATTCTCTGAAGGTGAAACCCACTCCCCATCCACAATGGATGGTTTCCAGGACCAGCATCACAGCTGACTGATCTCTTGACACTGCTCAGTCATGCCCCTGGAAAAATGTGGCCTGTGTTAAGTTCTAGGTCAGTGGCCCATGTGTTTTGAAAACAGTACATCTGTTTGCTGTGGCTATTTCTAAAAGGTGTCCCATGGATTAGACTGAAATAAAAGTAACCAGGCCTTACATGGAAACAAACTTTGTGTCGGACTTTCAAAATTAAAAAAAATGGGGCTGAGGCCTCTGTTGTATCTCTTCTCAGATGATGAAGAGTACCTCAATAACACTTTGACTGCTTTCCATAACTTCTACTTTTAAATGTAACATTTTTCCTGTTCATTTTATCTCAATAGGCTTTCTCAATGCTTCAAGAATCAGCTGAACACATTTTGAAGCCAAACTTAAGTTGAAAGACAAAAAGGGTAATTTATCATATACAAAATTCCTTATGTATTAAGTTTAGTAGCAAATGCACTCTAATGAGACCACTGGAGTAAAGGTCTCTTTCTGGAGGAGTCATAAAGTTTTAGAACATTTCTGTTCATTTCTGTTGATCTAGTGATGACTGCTCTTCCAAGAAAGGTCTCCAGCTGTGTCAGGTGGGAACCAACAAAAGCACAGAGATAGCCTAGCTTGAATTTAGCTCAAAGACTAAATATAGCTATTATTATTTCATATAAATTTTTATTTTAAAGCCCACACACACGTGTGTGTGCAAGAAGGATGAGTGATGGAAAGGGGATTAAGTTACTCAGCTTGACTTACAAAAAGGTCATGGCAAAATGCTGCCTGCAAATCTGTGAGGAGGTTCAGCACTGACTCAGCCTGAAGCATCTGGCTCTCTCCTGAATCAATACCCCCCAAATTTCCTGTATCCTCAAGGCTTTTTTAATTTCTTTTGACAGCTTCACCTTCAGACGCTGTACTCTGACTGTCTAGGCTTAATACAGGACTGGAGCTAAAGATTTGGAATGGATTTCAAGCTTATATGCTGAAAGAGATAGCACCAGGTATCTTTATAACTAACAGCAACTACAGCACTAAGAACAGACTTTGGTACCAAAAAGTACTCGGAAACAACACCTCACTTTTAGCAGCAACCTGTGATTGGAAAAGTGACATGTGAAATTGTAATGGCAAACACTTCTCCTTTTCCTTATTGTAACACTGGCTTTTCCTTATTGTAAAGATCCACCAAGTTCCTCTGTAATCACAACATCAGGGATTGAATTTTTTAACACAAATTGTAAGAGTTACTGGAACAGGACAGCTTTTACAGTATGTCGAACAGGCTGGGGAGGAGCATTATGCTTCTGCTCTGACAAAAGCCTGAGTTTGATTAGGATTAAACCATAGAGGAGGTTGTTCAATTTTAGCGTGTCAGAACAATAACAATGAAAAAAGCATCAATTTCTGTTCATAAATTGCACATGACAATATGTACTTAGTAGTCAAGTTACCAAGTTCCTCATGCCCATATACAAAGAATGGCCGTATCAGAACTGCTTAAATATCCCTTAGTAAATCTATTTGAAATTACTTCTGTGGACAGATCTGTGGAAGTCTGTAATGACAGCAATTGGTTCTTGAATTATTTAACATTAGAATATTCTGGGTAGCCATTATAGAATATTTGTACAAACCCTGCTGTTGATAAGGATGCCTCTCCTTGCACAACTCTGCTCTTTTCCAGTATCCAACTTTTCCCTACTCAAAGCTTTATGTGAAGTGGGGAAGGTTTGTCACAAAAGTTTGTGACTGTTACTTTTGAGCAGTTTTTGGGGGTTTTCTGATCTAGCAATGCTGATTAATCTATGAAGCAGTTGTTTGCTGATTACCTGAAAAGTGAGTTTTCAAAATAATAAATCTCAGACTCACAGAAGGAAAAGAGTTATCATGGTATCTAAATGATTTCCCAAACTGAGAAAATTTGTTCCAGTTGTTTCTTTACTCATATTTCAGTGCAGGCTTTTTACCCATTCCTCAGAGACTTTGGGACTTAAGTTTTGCTTTTCCTGTTTGCTTCTATTACTTAATCTATAATTTAATACTGCACATGCAGGAAGGAAGCTATTACAGAAGCAATTCAAAGGCTATGCTAGCTTGGAAAAATAGCACTGCAGCAAGTGCTTTTTTTCCCTCCACAGCAATATTCCAGGTGGTATTATACCAGAAATTTCTACAGCTACTTCCAAGGAGAAAACAGCTCTGCAATATCCTCCAGAATCACAGTATCTTAGGGAGTAGCTTCCCTTTCACATGAAAAGAGCTACACAAAGTAGAAGCTGAACCAATGTCTCTGTAGGGAAGTAGCAGGAAGAAGAAGTTGGGAAAATGTCTGCTTTCTCAGGTCTGCAGTAGGATTTTAAACTCCAGTCTAGATGCTGAAGTCTAAAATCTCTTTCTAGCCCTGAGGTACTGGTGGCATTGGGCAGATCACTGAACCCACTGTGGAAAGAATTTTAACCTTTCCTCTTTTTTAAAAAGGTGGTTCAAAAGGCTTAATCAAAATACTTTAAGAACATCAAATGAACTAAAATAACAATTATAGCAGGAAAACTTGACACATGAACTCCAGCCTTCACCATACACATTATTCTGGAAGAAGATTGTATCTCTGAGCTAAAAAGTTGACTAGCATATATCTTTACCCCTTATGAAGCAGACTTTCAGCAGCTTTGTCCTCCATAATACCAAGGTCTCTGTAATCTCATTTGAAAAACATAATAAAAGCACCCCAAATTCTCAAACTTTTAACTGACAATAGCTGACAGTGCAGGAAACTTTTATATACACACATATATACATATATACATATATGCATGTATAAAAGCTATGCTGTAAAGATGACAGAAAAAGTAATCTGTGATTGAATTCAATTTACAGCTCCCAGATCATGCAGCCTCCCTGACTCATCCAAGCCACTCTGCTTTATCAGAACTGCCAGCATCACACTGAGACACTGTGCAATAAATTATAGAAAATATGCTCACAGTGTGTGACCTCAGTGATGATATGAGCTGTCATGAAAAACACTTTCTTCTCACAGTGAAATGTCACGATGGGTTCATTAGCTTGGAAGCAGAGATATAATGCTGCTGCTACTGGTACTTCTTCTTCCACACCTGTTTTATGTACAGAGGGTTTCAGGGCTCAGTTTTACACACTCAGCCTCCTTCACCAGCCCAAAATGCAAAGCTTCTCTTCTGGCCATAGTCCTGAGTAATATGAGATGGAATCTCTCCTATGCATGTAAATGGTGAAGTGCCATGAGATAACACCCTCATAAGCTCCTTCTGCCCTCAAAGTGGGGTAAAATCTGGCTGCCTATGAGCCAGTCCTTTGCAGACACAGGAGCTTAAGCAGCACAGATACTCCAATAAAACCACATGAGACTACTTTCATGCAACTCAGTTTTATAGCCACAGATCTAGGTGTACCTGTCACTGACCAAGTCTGAGCCCTCACTTTTCTCGCTGCAGCTCTGACATATTTGTGTTTGCCAAATAATAAATAAAGCTTTGCCATTCTTCCTCCTCTTTTAGTATAGAGCTTGGGCTGGCTACTCTTATTCATTCTAACAATAATTCTGCATCTGTGATTTTAGTTCAAAGCACTGAAATCTTTCATGCCTGTGTCATGGCATGGCAAGAGAATGCTGCAGCATTTCTTCTAATGGCTTCAAAGCACTAATAAAACCTGCATCACTAAGTAATGGTGCACCTGGTACCTTCAGCAGAAGGGAAACACAAAATAATTCAAGCTGGAAAAAACATTCCTCTTTAGTTGAAACTATGCTAAAAGTTGAGCTAACTCCAAATTTAGGCAAGGGTATCAAGAATAATCACTTTTATCTGTGACCACTGGACAGGAGAGAAATTAAATTTTTTGTGTGGATTAAATGCAAATTTTTTAAGAGCTGATGAGGAAAACAATTTACCATATAATATAGATTCCACAGCAAAGAATTGATAATGAAAGATTGATCTTAGCACATTGTATTTACTACTTCATTGACACTTTCTGCTTTTCCAAAGATTGGATATGCAAGGCATGCAATTTTTAAAAGTGAAATTAAAGGGTAGGTAATTTCAGAGAGGGACTGATTTTTAAATAAGAGGGTTTTCTTGCAGTGTAAACTGTAGCAGAAGACAACCATAGACATCAAGCTGCAGATTAGTTTGCAGCTCTTCTAGCCACTGGGTTTTGAACTGTTGTGCTTGATTCAGTGGCCAGAACAGAATAAGGCTGGCCAGGACATGTCTAAACTGCCACAACTGCTACAGGGAGTTGTTGTTACGTATCTGCTGCGTTCACTATCTTCCCTGCATAGAAGCCAAGCAGCTTCTTGATCACAGTGCAGCATGGATGTGCCACTCTGTTCACTAACTGGGATCAGGCAGGGTAGACTGTATGTAAAAAGTGAAAATAGACACCTCAAAGATTCGCACGCATGTCAAAGGTAGGCAAAAGAGTGCCTAGTCTCCACAGAGCCTTCCTTCCACCTTTTCCTTCCCTCTTGCCTGGAATATTGTGGGTTATGTAAGAACTTTGTTACAAGGAATGGTGCTTATAAAGGGTTATGTGAGGTGAGGATCATATGTATATAACAATGTGGCTCTTCCTGCTAAAACTTCTTCCAGAATGCCTCTTAGGCATATACAGCAGTGTGCAGCACTCCCTGATGTGACTGTGTGTTTAAGGAAGTAAGAGGGGAAAAAAATACACTGTTGAGTTAGTTGAAAAACTCATGTGAGATTCTGCAGCTCATGCGCTCTGGTGCTCATCAGATAACTACAGGGGTTTTAATCTAGAATTTCCACTCTTTTTAGACATTGGGTGCCCATATCCCCCACTGTTACCCAGGATCTGGAGGAGAGCAGCTCCAAGGAAAGGGCTCTTCTCTGCTGTCTCCTTAGCCCCCTTCCCCAGGTATCTGGGGCTGCTGCAGCTGGAGGTGAGGCACTGAGCCACAGCAGCAACTCTCTCCTTGGTGTGTGTGGATCTGCACTAGCTGTGAGGACAGACAACTGAGACGTTGCTGCACTGCTCTGGAAGAGAACCAACCACTACCTACAGTTTTGTTGAACAAGGCTCTGCTACAAGAAAAGATATTAGGTAAAGGCACAAAAACATCTGGCTGATGAGGCTGGAGGCAGTTTTTAGATCTGAGGTTTGTTAGTAAATGCATCTGCCTCCTGGGATGCTTATGCTCCTGCAAAAAAATGACCAGGCAGAATGGGTTTGGAGAGCACTAGAGAGGAACAAGTCCAGTTACCATCACAGGTCTTTCAGTCAGTACCAGCAACAGAGCAAAAGCCCATAAACTGTTTTCTGTGCATGGTCCAAAGGTGTAAGAGAGGTAGTAAAAAATTTGAAAAGACACTCGAAGCAAGAAACAGCCTCTGGATTTCACTAAAAGAGACAGAATCTGAATCTGAAGCTGTTCCAAGGGTCACACATTTTATTAGTAACACAGCAGAGGCAACACAGGCATATGAAGATTATATCAGATTGACTTTGGACATCAAAATATGCTCAAATCCCAGAGTTTTCTATGGGTCAAGTACACAGTTAAGTAAAGCACACCATTCCAGTCTTTCCTGAAAAGAATGGGTTCCTGATAAAGAAATTGTCTAAGGATGTTGCATATAAACACTTCCCAAGTGTCAAGTCAGGTTTTGAATTTGCAGCAGTTCCTCATCAGCAGCTTTGTGTTCCTAGTCCAGGATAAAATCAAGGTAGCTTCAAGGCTCTTGCTCAAAGATTTCGGTGGGCTTTGGTCACACATGAAGCTTTTCTCATTGTAATTTGCTAAAGTGCTTTATCCCCAAATTAAAACATCTGCCGAGTCCACAGTTTCACAGAGCTCACACACAGTCACAGTAAAATCATTGGCTTGAAGGAAGCCAATGCCCTACTTCTCAGGGTGGGCTGTTTCCATGCCAAGACAGGGTCTCAGTCATTTGGGCTCCACCTTCCCTTCAACCAAACCAACCCAAAATTTCTAAAGGAGTTTTTTCAATAGGAGCAATGAATTCCCTCATCTTGCCCAATTCCCTTCTTTCTAGGCACTGGCAGAATCATGGCACACACACTTAGGGAAAAGAGGATGGTGACACACACACACAGTATCACATTTGATTACATGTTACTAATGATGGAAAATGGCAACTTCAAATAGAGTTTTAATTTCAAATAAGAGTTCATTTTCAAACTTAACCTCTGTTTTGAGGTTGAAAGTGGGATGTCTGTGACAGTTGCACTATGGCAGGTAGCTGTGCACAGCTGTGCACAGTAGCTCTGCAGTGAAGGATCACAGATGGCTTACAGTGGTGGGAAGACCCTGCTCTTAGGGATTGCAGTCTTACTGTACTTGTAGAATTCCACCTTAAAAGTAATTGGATGTCTCTGTAGCTCAGAGAAGGTTTGCTAAGCAATGACACACTGCACTTGGATCTGAAAATGTAACATCTGGAAGCCAAATGTTAGAGGCGATATAAAAGGACCAGTCCAACAAACTAGAGGAGCACTTCTAAGCCAGGAACATCTTCAGGATGAACATTTTCCTCCTCTGTGTGTACCTGCCTCTGGTGACTGTGGCATGGGGCCAGTACAGTGATTATTACTATGGCCCCTATAATTATGGAGACAATGATGAGTGGGTCAATGTGTACCGACAAGGTTTCAACTTTCAGTGCCCACATGGGCAGGTGATCGTGGCCGTCAGAAGTGTCTTCAGCAAGAAGGAAGGCTCTGACAGACTGTGGAACTATGCCTGCATGCCAGCATCCCAGAGCCTCGGTGAGCCGACAGAGTGCTGGTGGGAAGAGATCAACAGGGCGGGAACTGAATGGTAGGATAACCCCAACCATCCCTGGAGGGCACAGCCCTGATAACCCCTGTGGAATGTGGGTCCTAATACTGTGGTCAGAATAGCGAAATGCATATGAATGCCACGATAACCAGCAGGCTTCACTGCCTTAAGACTCATTAATCACAATGCATGGGAGCTGATCAGCATCACATTTGTCTTCTCTGTAGCAGTTTCTTGCCTGGAGGCTGTCGGTGTCCTTTGGTCACTGACAACCTCAGCTGCGAAGTGGTTTGGTCCTGTTGTTTCAATAATAAGGAAAATGAGGCAGGCACTTTACGGTGAGGAAAGTAAAGATTCCCTCTTGAAAAGTCACATTGAATCAGTGACTAAACTGGGAAACAAATAGAAAAACTCCTCACTCCATCCTCACGCTCTTATCACTAAAAAAAAATAATTTCTCTATTTCTATGGCTCTCTGCTTTGTGTTTTTGTTGCAAAGCTTTTTGGCTTAGGTATGGATAAATGCTGTTTTCTAGTTGTGCTGTTATTACAGGAGCCAGAAATCCACACTAACAAGCAGTAATGGTGGCATAAATATCTGCATGGTGATAGCCAAAGATCATGTTAATTCCCTAATACTGTCAGTTTGTTTAACTAAACGTTACATTTTCCATCAACATTGAAGGCAAAGGTGATCACATTATGTGGCCACAATAATTTCTGGAAATATGTATAATATTTCATACTTGGGCAGAATACCCAGTATTTAATTATTTTCTGTGGTTTTTTTAATGAAATGGGAAACAGAGTTTTGGACAACTCTGGGATTGAAATATTCTTTGGACAGAATGAAAAGCATTCAGGAACGAGTATTATCAAATACTTTAAATGGTTTTGTCCCAGAAATTGCAATGTGATTTTTTGAATTTTGTTATATAGGCACAGATAAGCAATGAAATGTGAAGTTTCTGCTTTTTAAATGATTCAGAATTTTGTTCTGAATTATTCATACTCTTTCATTTACCACGTGACACATGCCTATGGCTGATGCAATTGCTAAGGGAAAAAATGATTGACCCCATGCTTAATTTTGGAATAAGAATTGAAAAAAAGGAGGAGAGCTGCAAAACAGGCAGAAAGAACACATTGTGATAATCCTGGATGACTCCTTCATTTTATATACATTGATGCAATTTCTATTTATTGCATAACAATTTTGAATTAAACGTTTCTTTTGTTCAAAATAAACATGTTATTCTCTTCCTAAAAATCCCTGGCAGCAATTGCTCAAGTTCATTCCTCACAAACAGGATACTGTATAAGTCTATACAGAACATTTTCTTCTGCTATGTAACTACTCATCACAGTATGCTTAGCATGACTACCTCCACAGTGTATTATCTGAATCTCGTTTCCTTCATCTCTTAAAAAATCTTTTCACTTTGTCCTCTTTGTTGCCTACTTTTTTCCTATAGCAAACCCTATATTTTCTCCAAATGTTTATTTTTCAACTCCTCTTTAATTGCTTATCTCTATTTCTCTCCCTTTACTAGTTTTTGGAGTTATTTTAGTATTTCTTCACTAGCACACCTTTCCAGTCCAACATGCTTACATCTCTCTGCCTACTCTACAGAGATCAACTTTCTTTATTTTCCTTCCTTNATGTCCTTTTGCAAAGGTGAACTTACGCTCCTCCTAGTTACTTACTTGGGCCATTTCCATAAATCCTAGCTTGCTGTGCCTGGTTGGATTCTGCAGTTTCAGTTTTCCACCCCCAGGGCTGAGCTATTTGGTATCTACAGTGCTTCAAGGAGAGAGGCTTGCAGTACACCAGCAAATCCCTGGTCATGCCAACACTGCTGCCCAAGAACCCAGCAAGTCTCATCCCAGACTGGAGTGAAAGTGTAGGCCATTGTAGCTTCAAATTAATGTGATGACATGGATATATCCTGGGGGACCTTTGAGAATCTTGCCTTCTCTCTTGGTATTCTTACTCCTACTAGGTGCCCCTCTTCTCTCTCTCTTCCACATCTACCTCAGTGCTTTTTGGAGACATCCCCAGTTCTAAAAGGATTCACTCAGTAATCAAGTGGGACCGCAAATATGAGCCACCATCTGTACCAGTAGCTCCTGTTTGGCCAGCTCTCTTCCCTGCTGATCTCCCAACAAACCAATCTGCTGGTGAGCAATATGTCATTCTCATGTCAGCTGACACAGCACTCTGCTGGACTTGTTAGTTCATTTCCCATCCTTGTAGGATGGACTAAAATATTCATTTTCTGGCTCTGTCTCATAGAGTATTTTGTCTCACCTTGCACACCACATCCAGGGATATTCAAATGCTTGTACCACCAGTAACTACAAGTCTGCCTAGTTTTTGCTAAACACCACCAGGTCAACTCAGTGGCACATCTGATCTGTCCTTAAGCACTTCCAGGGATGAACTCCACCACCTGTCCAAGCTGTGGGATATCAGCTTTTCCAGGAGTATGCTGTGGGAGCCAGTGTCAAAGGCTGCTACTTTGCTGCAATTGAGGCTTTTTATTCTTTGTCCTGCCTTCGCTGAGCAATGAGAACAAGCTGCATCCTTTTGTAAAATCTCTTTTACTTAATAATAGGTAGCAGCTATGCCTTTCCCTCACCCACACACCTTCACCCATGCTTTTGCTTTCAGGCTGAACACATCTCCATTCTTCTAGTTCTCCTCTGGAGGTTTTATATTCCAACATTCCTAAGCAAGCACTGATCATACCTACAGCTCTTCTCTGAATTCCCTCTGGTTTCTCAGCCAGAAAACTAGTCAGAAAACCTAGTCTGGCAGAAACACCAAAAAAAATAACCTTAGACAAATTATGCTTATGAAATTTCAAATTTCAAATGATGATTTTCAAATTACCATTCCTGACTGCTGCTTAGCTGCACAATAGAGACAAACTCAAGAGAGGTTTCTTTAGAAAAGACAATAAAAAAATAAAAGCTTAAGAGAGAAAATGAAGAGGGAACATAAAAGAATGAAGAAAGAGCCTCCAACTCATTATTTTCTTTGGCCTTCAGTATTTGGGGCAAAATGACAGAAATGGTTGAGGGGACCATAGGGATAGGAGAGTTGGGAGCAAGAGGAAACCATTGGCAGGGCTTCCTGGTAAATTTACTTCCTTCACTAACAGTAGGGATTATACAGACTTACATAATGAAACCATAAAACTTCAAATCTTTCAGAAATGAAAAAACTGTTCAACAGAAAGGGGACAATGAAACGGGTCCACATTAAGCATCTAATGCCTAATAATGCTTAGTGTATGACCTTTGCCTCCCTCCAGGGTCAATGGAGAGAACAGGTGCTCTAAAAACTGCTCTCTGGAACACTCCATCTCTTTCACAAGCAGACTCATGAAGATCAATCTCTTCTGACTGCTGCCTAGAATTACCTAGTGGTGTTTCAGAATATATCTAACTATGGAGCTTCACTGCATAAATGCATCCCTGAAGTTAATAATATATGTCTATACACATCTGAAGAGATTATGTGCATTTGTGTTTTGCTGAAAGGACATAAGAAACTTGGGAACCTGTTACANCGTTTCAGAAGTTATATGAAGTTAATCATATATATCCATACACATCTGAAGAGATTATGTGCATTTGTGTTTTGCTGAAAGGACATAAGAAACTTGGGAACCTGTTACAAGACTCAAAGGGGAAATTGTGGCAGTAGATTGGATCAGATGATCAGGAATGCCTTCTCAGCCTCATTAATCTGTGAATATGTTTAAAGTTAAGTATATATACAAGGGCTTTGTTGAATATGTTTCAACACCTTACTCTTTCAAAGTAAGGTTAACTCTACTAAACAAGATGATATTCGACAGAGAGAACAACTGGGAGTAAGAACCAGTTCCTGGATAATTTGGAAATACTCATGTCTGCAGTAGGGAAAAGTCTCCTGAGCATGCCCTGAGTCTGCAGTCCTACTAATTTTTATGCTGCAGCTTTTCAAAGAATCCTATCTTTTCAGGGAGCATAGATTTTATGTTCTTATCTCCATTTGTACTGGAGAAGTTTTGACCTTGTTTAAATATTTTACCACCTAAAGTCTGAGTGATTGAGGGTGAGACTCTTCTTCATTGCTTTGTTGAATACTACAGAGCTGTCTCAACAGACCAATGTCTGAACAAGGGTTTTAAGAAAAACTATTTTCTTGTCTGGAAACTATAATACCAAAAGACAGGGCTCATACAAACAAAGGAACAAAAGTTTGCAAGTGAAAACAAGCAACTCTTCCCTCCAGGAAAATAAATTTACACCACATGATACAGATGAAACCATGCCATATCCTCAATATACTCGCAGTTAGCTGTAAAGCAAAATGGAGAAGCATTTCCAGCCAAGAGCTATTTACTCCATGTTTATTGCTTCTTTTCCTTGTTTAGACTTCTGAGAAAATGTTTAGATGGGACTTGGAAAAAATCAGATATCTAGATTCTCCCTCCCCACTCCCATTCTCTCCCTCCTTTGCCCACAAACTAGGTGCAAAGATAGACTACTGAGCAAAGGATCCTCCTCTTCAGGTTCTGGCAGCACATCTTGGTGTATCAGTAGGAACTGCTTCTGTTCTTAATCTCTGACCAATCCCAAATTTCAAATCTGAGTCTGTATTTACCCAAATCAAATAATCCAGCTGTTCTTAGAAAATGCTCCCATTTGTACTGTCTACACAAACAAGTTTAATTTCTTCAGAGTCCTAAGTTTATGTTAAAGGACTAGTGCTACAAGTCCATTTAGCACAGCTGCAATGGACTGAGTCCAGTGGGAGCATCTGAGGAGAAGAGGAATGTTTCTGTAAAAGGAGGCCTCATCAGCTACTCTCAAGAAGAAATCACCCGGGTGAAAAGGGTCTTGCCTTTCCTTGGTCAGGGAGAGAAAAATAAGTCATAAATGCTCCCTGGATGAAAGAAAATATTGCTGAAGCTGTTACAAAGGTTGCCTTTGGCATGTGGAAATCATAACAACATGTCTCAGCACCCCACAACAGACAGGGAAGACTCCTTGCAGGGTTGGCTTTTGGAGACTGACATGGTCTAATCAAACACATAAAAGTTGTTCCCTCTGTCTAGGTGCCAGAGTTGCAAGTGTCCCGAGCCTGCCCTCAGCCTCTTCTGTCTCCCCATTCACCTGTAACAAACTGACCATTGAATTAGCTCTCATCATGCAATTAATCCAATTACACAGAGGGAGGACACAAAGATAACTCAGGGGAGCAGTATAGGGCCTCCCCTCCACGGGAACATGAAATGACACTCTCAGGCTACCCTGTTATTAGGAACAAATCACCCTCAGCACAGCACCACCCAGTGCCTACTGAGCTGTCAGCTTCTGCATGTCTCCAGAGAGATTCAGGGAGCACTATCCCAGTCAGTGCAGTGGGAACTCAGCACAGGCTCTAACAGCACCACTTCCTGCAGCTTGGCTTGGGCTTCCCTGGCAGATTTGTAGTGAACAGGCTTCCTCTTTGGGTTCTTATCCTCAGGATAACACGGTGCTGATGTACCTGAGGAACAGAAGGCCACAGAGGGAAGTTCACAACACAGCACCAGCATTAGATGGGGCACAACACTCCAGGACTTTGCTTAGCAAACAGCAATATTAACATGATGGCATAAGTACAAAGTGTCACCAAAACTGATTCCATTGCTCAAAACAATTCTGTTGTAAGCTGTGTTTATATTCTGTCTGGCAGACACCTGTGGAGTCAAGGAGGGACACACTTGGCTGCTGAGGTTGTTATTGATGTTCACAAATAATGTGGCACAATTTGAGAGGATCTATAGGGTGAGACAGGTCCAAAATCCAGATACACATTTTGGGTCAATTTGTTTCACACCAGCTCTTGTTTGGTCTCACAGATAAAAGCTCATCAGTGAAGAACAAAGGCAGTTTTGATCTGAACTAAATCTGTAACATGGAAGCATGCTTTGATTGCTTGACATGACAGAACTCAGCTGTACCACACTCATTAACCAGGTCAGAAGATTTGGCAGAGGAGAACCTTTTCACAGGAATCACAGCAGGCCAGGAAATTCTCAGATACCATATCCCTGTTACTATACAGAACTCCTCCCAGAATAAGGCTTTCTATAGGACACTGCAGTACCTGAACCCAAGGCAAGGGCAACTTCCCATCCAAGAGCCCCTGTTCTTCACCACCAATCTCCTCACTTGGCCTCCACCAGCCAGCTGGCCTCCTCTTCTCCCAGTACCAGATCCAAAAGGCAACTCTTCACACTTTGTAACTTGAGCCAACTAGAATAAGAAAACCTATCCACTGCCAAGTTTAATCCCACACAGTCCCAGCCAGTTTCTCACGTTCTTCTGCATTCACCTTGTTAAAGGCATTTTCCTCTCTTCTTGGCAATGTCAGGATTTGAGGACTGAGGAGAACCCAGTCACTTTAAATGCTGAACTACCCTTTATAGTATAAGTGCTAAAGAGTGGGTCTCATGAAAAAAGCATTGTTTTGAGTTGGCTATAAATCAAAGTTTCTGAATCACTAGTTTTTATTCACTCTGCTTGCTTCAGGATTTGCTGTGACAAGAGTAGTGAATTCAACAGAGAAGGAAAAAATTCTGACATATGAAGTGCTGTTTTCAGATTAGTGCATAGAGCAACTGACTGAAAAGGTATATGAGGAGGGGTTTGTTTCCCATGAAGAACTGCTGGTAGGAAAGTGGCCAGCCGGGAAAAGGAAAGAGAAGGAAATATTTTATATGAGCTCACAAATAAGCACTCTAAGTTCTGAGAGCATCTCTTCATTTTTGAAGGAGTATCTGGATTTTATTTGAAAACTAGAAAGATTAAGGCAAAGAATCTTACATTATCTCAAAGCTAAAGAAAAGTACTTACACATCATTGTTATCTTTCTTTTGCTAAGCCTAATACTTGAGCTTGAATAACAGATTACAGGACTTTTTGTGTGAGACAGAAGCAAAGAGAGAAGTGAACATGAGTTTTAATGTGTATTTCAAATTTTACTTTGAATTACATTAAAACAAAACTGCAATTTAATTATAATTATAAAACATTACTTATGTCCAGGTATACTTTCCACCTAAGAATCTAATTCTTAAGGCAACACCAATTATTTTCTTAATCAAACTGATCATGAGAAGATAGAATCAGAATCAAAAACAACCACAGCTTCCTAAAATCTGGTACCAAAATATGAGTGCAAGTAAACATATGAGTGTTATGCTAGCTAGGTTTGTTTCTCAATTCACTATAGAGAGAAGTGTCCATGAGTGACATCTCTTTCAAAAATTTATCTTTCCATCACAATTGAACTATATTCGTAGAAAATAATGTGTCAAAAAAATAAAAGGTTTTGAGGTACAAAGGCAGTGAGAAAGAGGACAGGACTTCCCAGACTGAATGTGAGCAGATGGGAAAAGAAGGAAGAACCTCCCACAAAGACAAGTATGAGCAGAAATATCAGATACTGATCAGTGGGGATGGGAAATTGCAGGGCAGTGTTGAGCTTCTGAGACAAAATGCAAAGGAAACAGAGAAACAGAGTGCTCCTAATATTGCACCTGTGCAAAAGAGCTAGAAAATCTCCCAGGGGCACAAGGACTTGAGCAGTGCAAAGGCAGGTGACTCAGAAGGATGAGATGGAAGATGAGGCACAAGTTTGCTGCTGTTTTACACAGTTTAATGCTTATCTTGCATCAGGTACAACCAATCCCCATATTGCTGTGTATCAACCATTCTTCCATCAGGATAACACCAATCATCTGCAGCTTTCCAATATGTTTTACACAGAGTCTTAGCCATATGTTCCTATGGCCTATGTGCCAAAAATCAGAACAACTTCCTATCAAAGTCCTGCTGAAATCCTCTGAGTGAAAGCCAGACTGCCATACTTGGTGTGATACCATGGCAACTCAGAGTCCCCATCACGAATGAACTCTGAAGGTCCTTGAAAGAGTCTCACAAAGCACAACAAGTACGTGTGGCCCCACCAGCGTGGGAGATACAGGGACACAAACAAATGTAAATACTCTTATCTGAACAACGGAACGCAGGGGAAGAGGCAGAGAAGAGACTCGAGTTCAAAAGTGGATGCTGGAAACTAGGCAGGGAAATTCATCACTGCACTGGTCAAAATGGATCAGTTTTTCAGCTCTTGCTTGCAGACACTTCAGCCTCACACTGTCTTTGCAAGCACTAACAGTCCTGTGCACAAGTGAATGACTTTCCAATCACCAAACTCTGCTAGATAATGTTTTCCCTTCTGGGAACTTCAAGTCATTAAAATAAATGATGAGATCATTGAATGAAACTAAGGGATATTTTTGGTATTTGTTAATCATATAGTTACTTCTCAAAGTGTCTTTCGGATATATCATTGTAACTGATTTTATGAAATCGCAGAGAAAGTTTGCAGTAGGTTTTCCTTGATGAAAGGAAATGAAAGAAAAGGAAAAGCGATGGAAGAAAAGGCACTTCTATGGTTTTCACGACAGGGAAACAATGAGTCCAGGAGGGTGTAGGAGAGAAAGAGCACTCAATAGCTGAACTAATGACCCGTCTGTTTTCATAAGCTCCTTGTCTTTAGTCTCCAAGAAGGAAGCTATTCAAACTGATTACCACTTGAATTACTTCGGGTATCAGTGTTAAGGTGTTGTAGGGCATGCAGACAGTGGCATGACTGCTTTGAGGCCATGTCTAACCTACCTGAAGGCAGTGATTCATATGTATGATAGAAATACTGAGCACACAGAAAGCATGAAGCAGCAGATTTTTCTTTTGAAAAATCCAGTCATAAAATTTAAGTGAGACTTAAAATTACATAATATGTGAATCATCGTATTCCTTATGTGATTGCTATCAAATAATAATTTTATCATAATCCTAAATGTTTTTAATAAAGAATCTCTTCTAGAGATACATAGTTGTGAAAGAAAACAATTAAAGAAGTTAATAAAAATAGCTTCTCAAGTTCTTTTTTGGGTTTTTTTGTTTTTATTTTGTGGTAGAGAAGTAGTTGAAAAGGTTAGTTTATTAAAGCCCAAGTCCTCAAATATCAACAGTCATAGACAAAAATATTAATGGACTATTTTCAAGTCAGTCTCATGATTTGTAACTAGTTGAGATTACCAACACCAGAACAATCTTCTTTTCTGGTAGCATTCCAGTATGATTAAATACTTTAGGGTGATTAGTTTTAGGTGCAACATAAATGTTAAGACATTGGTTCACTACTGCTGCCTTCTTATAGAAAATGGTTGCTCTATACACAGCAAGTACAAAAAGTGCTTCTCAGCACAAAGTCAAACCCTTTGCTTGCGCTCTATATCAAAAATATTAATGCTGTTTTGAGAAATGCTTGAAATTATCAAGGAATCTAATACCATGTTTTCCTTGTGTGTTCTCTTCTTCCCCCTCATCATTAGGTATCAAACCTGCTCAAACAATGGGCTGGTGGCTGGTTTCCAGAGCCAGTATTTTCCATCGGTGCTGGACCGTGAGTGGCAGTTTTACTGCTGCCGCTACAGCCGGAGGTGCCCGTATTCCTGCTGGTGAGTTCAAGCAGACACCAAATCCCTGAGCCTCGTCCCCCCAACAGTCCCCATAAATGTCTTTGGCCGCTTGACCTGCCAGAAACCTTTCCTGAAAAAGAGTTAACTGTGTTTTATGGAGCTAAGCATGTT
Organism: Thryothorus ludovicianus; assembly: GCA_013397245.1. Taxonomy (NCBI): domain Eukaryota; kingdom Metazoa; phylum Chordata; class Aves; order Passeriformes; family Certhiidae; genus Thryothorus; species Thryothorus ludovicianus. The sequence goes on from VZTB01002444.1 coordinate 454,135, forward strand.
ATTTCCAGTCTGTTACAGGATTCTTAAGGATCCAGGGCTAAGGGAAGGGAACAAGGGTGCAGCTAAGCTGAACAGCACAGCTCAGTAACTGGCCCTCGATGAGCAGGTCTGGGGATCAGCATCAGCCTAGCTGTGCTGGAAACCATGACAGAAGTCTCCAGACATATATGACATTTTCCCACTATAAATCCAGCATGTTTACTGGAGTAGGAGCATCTCGGTGCTACACATTTGTGCCACAATGATTAACAAGAATGAACTTATACCACTTACCTAAAAAAAATTGTTAGTAGTGTGTACAACTATACTTCCTCTCTCAAAACTGTTTAAAGATCAAAGTCAAAACGAGCTCCTGATCTTAAACCCAAAAGAAAAAGATGGTCTCAGCAGAGTATGACAGCTGGTGCTGGCAACTTAACAGAGACTGTGGAAAAATGAGCTATGCATCCCAAGCTTCCCAGTTTCTCTAAAACACACCACAGGTATAATTCTCTAAATTAAAACTGAAGACATGAGCAGACTGTGTAGAGGCAGCTCATATTACTCCTGTCCATTCTGTTCAAGAGAACTCACAATTTTATGCTCTGGGGTTATATTCATCTTAAATTTAACTATTTTCAGTGATATGAAGAATAACCCACTTGCATCTAAGGGGAAAAAAAGAAAGTAGGGGGAGAAAAAAGTAAACCTGCACTTGAATATTTTTTTCCAAACTTCAGCTTTGCAGGAAGCTTTCCCATTGAGATGCATTTATGTGCCTGTTCATCTTACTTGGCTGACTGGCTACTGGCCAAACACAACAGCACTGCCTTGCTTTTAATACTTCTATCTCCTTGCAGCTAGTAGGAAAAAAAGTTATTATTATTATCATTATTATCATTATTATTATTATTATTGCCTTTAAATTACAGGAACTGTAACAAAGTCTTTGAACATTCTTCTGAACATTCCTCTGCCTCTTTCAAGCAGGGATTGCCTAACGATGTTCCCCACCTGGGGGTTTATTTACATACCTGCCCAGGCTCTTCCCTCTGAGGGAAATTCACTGAGACTTTTAAGCAGTTCTTCCAGTCTCCTCTAATATTGCATATACTTTCAGAGAGACAACAGAAATCTCTGACTTTTTTTCGTTCTTGTTGACAGTTCTGCTTCTCTCAGATGTTGTCTTGACAACTGGGAACAGCTTTGTCTCTGCTTTGCAAATTATCATTCAGAGTAAGGCAAATCCTGATGTAAATGTTTGGGGTTACCAAAGCCTTTAGTTTTTATCTCAGCTGCACACAGGCTCCTACACTGCCCTTCTATTTCCAACAGTGACAATGTTCCATTTTTGTGTTTGGGAAAGAGAGCCTTATTGTAGTTCACCTCCAGTTCCATGCAGAAAAGGCGGCATTCCAAAAGCAGGTGAAGTGTTTTTCCCTCTAAGCAGGGTAGAAATCCCATATACTCACATTCTTCTGGGAGGGGAGAGCTGTAAAACTGGTGGGAAGCTGTGTCACCTGGCTTATGAAAAGATTCTGGTGCACAGTTTGTGACTATGGGTTCATTAAAAGAACATTTTGCCTTGACAGTTATATGTATATGACAGGTGTATGTATATAAGCTCCTTCCACTTACAATCACCCAAATTAGGATGTTAGGGTCTGAATGGACAGACAACTAGATGGAAGAGGCTCAGAGGGCAGTGGTAAAAGGGTGATACCCAGCCTGGGTGCCTGTCCTGATTACTACCTCTTTCAATGACCTTGAGGAGGCAACAAAGCACATGCTGGCCAAGTTTGCATATGACACCAAACTGGAAGGTGCAGTTGATATGCTTGAGGGCAGGACCATCAGTTTAGTAGGATATAAAGAAAACTGCTTCTTCTATGAGGTCAGATTGCCCATTGAGGCTCCTTGGAGGCTTTCAAGACTGAACCAAATAAAAGCTGAGGAGCCTGGTCTGACCTTGTGGTTGACCCTGTCTGTAGCAGAGGGCTGTAGCAGAGACTTTTTGAAGTCCTTTTCCACTAGAGTTATCCTGGGGTCCCATATAGGAAAACATCTTACTGCAGGACCAACACCCTGCAGATAAAGTCTCTCCTCCAAAACAGTGCTCTCTTTTCTATCATCCGCTAGGAATGATTTCTTTTCTGGTTTACTCTCTTTCCCTGCCTGGACAGTGTAGCAGTATTCTGGACAAGTACAGATTGTTATGGTAACATATAACCAACATGATCTTCACCAGGGTAATGTGAAACCCCATGCTTAGGACTCATTTTTACTCATGAAGTCACAGATGTGACTTGTCTGAATTAAACTTCAGTGTATAGAAACCAAACTTCCCATCCTCTAAGCTTGGGAGATCTCATTCACAACTTGACTTTCATTGGCATTTCCAGGCTATTGTCACAAGACCTTGTTCACATATCATGCTTCTGGTCTGTATCTCGCACTGGTTAAGATGCATTTGACAGAAAGAATATGTTTTCCAAAAACTGCAAAGTAGTTCTGGGCTACCATGAGCAAGATCTCACATTGTATATGCATGTAAGACAGAACAGAAATGTGTGTATAGTGTATCATTAATTATTGCAGTTTCTGCCCCGAACTATAATAGTATTTGTTCTGTTCCAGGAACTCATTGTAAATAAAGTAACTGTGGAGAAATGGCAATCAATATGCTGCTGACTACTATTTTTTTGTTGAAGAGGCTTATTTTCAAACAAAGGCTTCTATAGGTATGACTATGTGAAAAGTCATGCCAGGAAAGTATGCAGTGTTGGTGGTACTTTGTGGATCATACATTACACAGGAAAATCCATATTCAAAGAAAATCCATGCTGCAGAATTTCTCAGCAGCCTTGGCTTTTAATATGCAATGTATCCTTAAGCACGAAACCAGGCATAGGCAGAAATGCATTTTTAATAAAACTGACAATATTGAGGTGTGATTAAACTCTGTTTCAAATTAGCCTCACCTTGGGTACTTGATTCCAGTCCTCTTCCAGTTGTCTCCATACAGGCCTCTCTGCTAAATATAAAAGCAGTAAACCAGATGATCCTTATGTATGGTTTCTCTTGTCTCTTCTGCTTCAGAACTACGTTCCTCCTAAATGAGATGATCCAACAGTGAATAAAGGCAGGTTTTTCTTATGTGTGTGAGGCATGCAACTGATTTGTTAAAATTTTCCCTGGTTTTTACACCTAGAGCATCCCAGCATGTTTTTGAAAACTGCTAGTAATTATTGGAACACTAATTTAAAACACCATCATGCTGACTGAAACCAACACTTTGCTTTCACTTTGCTTAATAGAATGACTGAAGTCAAATTCATGCAGAAGAACTTTATTTGCTAGCATTTATAACCTTACTTTTTGAATGCAGTAGTTCTGTTTCACAGCTCATCTTCTTGCCATTAATTCCCAGTTTACCTCTGCAGTAAGCTCATATTGAAAATAAATTTACTAATCTTTTCCAGTCTCATAGTTTTGCACTTGCTTTGTAAATTTTTTTACAAGTACTTAGTTTCCTTCTTCATCATGCCAAGACTTGTCATGGATTCTGCACATTTTTAACATACTGAAAATAATTAACATTCCTCACAGGAGGCAGAAAAGCTCTCTTTATTTTACCTGCCTAGGGAATGGTACCACAGTAAAATAAACTGTGTGCTGATTTGCACCATAAAGGAAGCAAATCTATCATAGATGCAGAGACAGTGTCACTAAGTGGTCCCCTTAGAGCTCTGATTTTTCTCTTTGCCAGGAAATGAAAGCTTGACTCCATACTCTGAAAAGCAAACACATGTCACAGAACAGCCCCAAGTCTGCACATACTGTTTATGACTGTTTCCCTTCTTCAAACAGCAAGCAGTTTAAATGCCAGAAGGTCTGTCTGGAGCTGTGGCTGCTCTCTGTCATGGTGACACTGTCCAGGAAACAATTACAATTTCTAGGAGTTACGGAGTTTAAAGTACTTATTTGTTTTCCTAACTCAACCTGCCACACAACACATGTTGAAAATGGTGTGATCCTATGCAGGTTTCTCAGAGATAATCAGTAGCAGAGACACAAATCCAAGAGGTGAACTCAGAATAGATGCCATGGAAACATGCAGTTCTGGACAATCCAATTCCCTTCCCTTCTTTTTCCATTTTTTAAAAGGTATTTAACTGTTGGAGGGGGGATGATTTTTTTCTTTTTTTTTTTTTACCCATTGAATACAACCTTACAGTTCAATCTGCAGGACCATCTTCCAGAGACATTTTAGGAGAAACACATATCCTGACACTGGAAATCTAGCCAAGTTATTTTGGACATATCCTTCTTGGGGAGCACACACAAGTTGCCTTGAGCTCTCTGCTGCTGCTCATACCTGCATTGCAGGAGCTCGTGCAAGCCTGGTAGGACTGTGCTCCCTCTGAGCCAGCCTCGTGGCTCCCCAGCCATGGGAAGGCTTGTGGCTTTCAGTGCAACACCAGGAGTGCAGGAGCAGGGATGTGTCTGTGTGAACCTATGGGCTCAGAGCCTGGAGCCTGAACTCAATCCCAAAACACATGACATGGTCACACGGGAGAACGTCTCATCTCTAGAGGAGCTCCAGGACAGCTCTAGTTCCCTGGCAGCCTGGCATTCTGGGATCTCTACTCACAGCAGTTGCCAGAATTTCTTAAATTCTAGAAAGCTTATTAAGACCTTCCTTGGCTTTTCAGCTTAGGATGCATTCTTTAAAGCAGATCTATGTCTTCCAGCTGGAGGAAGAGTCAAAATTGATTAAAGAGGCATATAATTCCCATGTTCANGTAGGACTGTGCTCCCTCTGAGCCAGCCTCGTGGCTCCCCAGCCATGGGAGGGCTTGTGGCTTTCAGTGCAACACCAGGAGTGCAGGAGCAGGGATGTGTCTGTGTGAACCTATGGGCTCAGAGCCTGGAGCCTGAACTCAATCCCAAAACACATGACATGGTCACACGGGAGAACGTCTCATCTCTAGAGGAGCTCCAGGACAGCTCTAGTTCCCTGGCAGCCTGGCATTCTGGGATCTCTACTCACAGCAGTTGCCAGAATTTCTGTAGACACCTTATTAAGACCTTCTTTGGCTTTTCAGCTTAGGATGTATTCTTTAAAGCAGATCTCTGTCTTCCAGCTGGAGGAAGAGTCAAAATTGATTAAAGAGGCATATAATTCCCATGTTCATTGAATGTTACTTGCAGACTTGTGACTCATAAAAAAAAATTCTCCTTTAGGAAATAAATACTCTTGAAGCACTTGGGAACATCTGAAAGTAAGGACATTCAGGGGAC
>VZTB01002444.1:459472-526506 GCA_013397245.1 Thryothorus ludovicianus
ATTTCTGAAGTCAATTGTTAAAGAGTGCCATGGATCACTGTAGATTAGTACAAAACATCCTTCTTGGTGCTAAATTAGTAACTCTGTGTTTTCTATTAATCTCTACCATAGCAATTCTCCACCATGGAAAATAAACAACACAGTTGTTTTCAGATTAAAATAAAAACAACAGTAACCCTGGTAAAGATTTAATGCTTTTTTTCAGTACATATCCTACCCTGAGCAAGATTTATAGGATTATAGTGAAGTACATTAGAAAAACGTGTGGATGGTTGGAGCAATGTAAACCACTGAAAAGATAAACCATTCTATATCAACTCTATTCTAGCTAAAAATGCCATTATGAAAATACCTTTTCCTGTCAACTTTTCCCGCTATCCCACACACAGGGCAAACTACTTATGTCCCTTATCACAAGATTTCCTTTCCCAGTCATAAACACAGAATTACCTTCTTTTTCCTCTCAACAATGCCACTGGTGTTTCAAGTCTCTCATGCCCAAACATCACACCCTCAAAATTATCCAGAAGTAGATTTGAAAAGCTGAACCAGAGTTCCTGTTTTCTGTATTTTCTTGCAAACAGATCACACAGACTGAAAAGACTACGACATGTTGAAGATGTCACATTACTCTTTTCTCCCCTACAAGTCATTCTCCAAACCTCACACCTGTGTGTGTATCTGGGTTTGACAAACAATTCCACTAAATGCACCCCGCTGGCCCCGGCCCTGAGCGTTTGTTTGGCACCAAATTTCTCAGTGCCTAGAGCCCACAGTCATAACACACACCTTCTCACAGCTGCTTTGTCAGCCTCTTTCCTAGGGCCCCCTGTCACCTAGCCCCTCAGGCACCACATGCACGGGTGCTTGGTCATAAAATACCAAACAGCAGCAGCAATTTTGGGCACTTGGCAATTCCCAGGCTTCTAACTGCTGCCCTAGCCCAATTCTCTGCTATGAGTTCAGTGCCAGAAGGGCAATGTGAAGTTACAGTGCATGGCTTTTCCCAAATGAAAAGCCCACAGGCAGGCAAAGCCTCCCTAACTAAGGCAAAAAGTGTCTCACACTCGTTTCTGACTCCTCTCGAGCATAAACCATTCATTGCCACAAGTGGCTTACAACTGCCACCACATTTGTAAATATTTTATGTTTCTGTGGGGCCATGGTAAGTGGCTCACAAGTTAATATGCATTTTGCATTTGTTAATGAGAAAAACATTTTACATTTTCAGTTAACTATTTGATAATAAGGGTACAGGTCAAGGTAAAACAAAAACCTCAGGGAGCCACTGTCCTGTGCCAGGCAGACCACTTTGGGAAGACCCTCAATAGTTGTATTACATGACCTTTCTCCTCTTCATGATGAGAAAACCACATACTGACTATCTCTATGCATTAAGCACTAGGGCATCTCTAAGTGCAGACACATTTTCTGTGAATGACCCTCAGGGTTCAAAAAATGGAGATAACAGAAAAGGAATGGGACACACCACAGAGCCTTGTTACATGGACAATCAGTTGCATTTCCTTCTAAAGGACACAGTGCAAGCCAGACAACCTGGAAATGCAGGGGCTTAGGAGAACAGTTCCAGAAATGAGTACAACAAAGCAATCAACAAAGAGAAATGAATTAGACTAACTAAACAGACTCAAGTGATCTTGAACACTGCTAGCACTAGCTATGTTTTTTTTCTCCAGAACAAAAGGAGTTAGTAGGCATCTGCCTATGAAACAAGACACACTTCAGAGCAGTTCAAGTCCCCAAATAATTTATTTTTGGAAATTGCATAGATTTGTTTTTTGAACATTTCTTAGCGCAGGAGTCTTAAGAGGCTGCATGGTAATCTGGAGAAGTTAATAGAGAGGGAGGGGAAGATGACAGCAGTCAGAAAGAAAAGAGAGGGAAGCTAAAGGAAGACTCCCACTGCACTTCAGAATAACACTGCATGCCTCTACAAAAGGTCTGTGAGACCACAGCAATTCAGATGTTTGCCAGTAAATTCACTTTTCAACTGAGAGGCCCATGAAAGAAGCTCAAAGAACTGACTCACAATTCTGTTTCTGAGCAGAGCAAAAGGCAGGTTTTTAATCTTGTGGTGTGCACAGTTTCATCTGCCCAGCACATACTGCTGGTCAAGATTACAGAACATTTTCCTTGATAAGTGCCAAACAGATGTTATGAAACACATTTTGTAGAACATATAAAAAAACACATCTTAGTGGTTTCTCATAATAATCCCTAAACAAAGTGTCAAAACCTAGAGTTGATGGGAAAATGCAAAATTGAATGCTGGTCCCTAGCTAGTCTTCATTTTTAAAACCTTCTATGACCCTGGATTTTCTGAAGATGCATTATCAGGCACTCAGGCTTCAAATTAGTAAACTATGCAGACTCTCCTCTGGCAGAGTGTGCAGTGTTCATGGCTTCTTCTCTTTTCCCTAGTCTGCAGCATCTGTTGCATGACCTGTGAAATACTGCTGTTATTTCTTACCAATGGCGGAGCACTGCAAGGGCTTTGCACATCCATACATCTGTGGTCAGAACTCAGACAACAGACTCTGTGACCAGGCCCAATCTTCTGTTTCTCAAACACACTCTGGGATGGGGGTCCTTGTACTCTAACTCAGAAGCTGTGTGATAATTATCATGGCCAAAGGACAGGAATCATTCAAAGAACATTCAAAGAAGTTGACTGATTGGACTTGAGGCTCTTATAAGGTCATGCTTGAGTTTCATATGCAGACACATTTTTCATCTGTCAAAGAAAAATGATTTGTTAGCAATGTGGTTCCAACTGAATGATCTTTCATATTCAAAAGCTGTATATGAGCTGGAAAGCAACCTAATAGCCCAGAGTACCTCAGTTTTCAGGTAAACTTTCCACTTCTGAGTTCTCCAACAGTTACAGGTTTGGGCTCCAAATACACCCAGAGCACCTCATAAATACTCAAACCCATCCCAATAACTATCTTCCTAGTGAGTTAAATATTTAATCCTCTGCTTAAGCTCCACTGATTTAACAAAATGTAAACGTGCATAAGTGCTGGCTGGAATGTGTTTGAATCACCTTCAAGCATCATTCAAGTACTGCTGCTGGGCTGGATTAATTCAGGAAAAGGTTGTCAGGACTTCTATAAGAGTGTCTTAACTCTGTTAGTTTCAACAGGAGTTGGGCTGTTTATTTCCACAGGAACAGCAGCTCCCTTACAGGGAACCTGAAGCTTCTCTTTGCTGTTTCAGACTGAAGCTGACAACTCCGGTAGCGACTCCCATGTAAAATGGTTTAATATAAGGAGTGCCAGGTTTCCATTCAGGTTGACAGAAACTACTGGTCAGCTTCCAGCCCCTTCCTGAATCTGCTCATTATCTGTAAAATGAATTACAGTACTACTTGCCTATTTCCTAGGGAAGCAGCAATCATAATTTGGTTAATAATTGAAGAAGCACTTTAAGATTCTCAGATAAAACACATTGCAAAAATACTGTCCAGGCCCATATTTTTGCATTATAAATTAGGCAGAAAGAGAAAACAACAAAGAGTAATGGATTCATTGTTATAGTCACTTAATATAATTCATGAATTAGGGTTGTTCGACTTGGCAGCGTTTGCTGCAGTTTAAAGCTGCAAACCAAAGAGACTCCAAGAGGTTGGAGCAAATCCCTGCAATAGAGATACAAGGAGTAGATGAGCTTTATCTTCTTGTTCAGATTGCTTTTATCTCAGAGCTGCAGATGTATATATGTATATTCCAATACTGCAGTTAGCTCTTAACTGTCCTAAAGTTGCTGAATTTTATTCAAATATGTACCTGAATTAGTTGCATAGAGGAGAAAGGCAGTCTTGTGAGAGTCTTGTGGTGCCATTAAGAAACAAGAACTTTCAAAGAAGCAGGAGAAATCTCCTAACTGAGTTGTATTCATTCAACCGGGCTCTTCTATAAGATGGTGAATTATATTATCTTCTTTTTCCTTAATGTAAAGGTTAACAACAGAATATCCAGGACACTATGGAGAAGATATGGACATGATGATGTACACTTACGACTATTACATCCGTGGGGCAACCACAACTTTCTCTGCTGTGCACAGGTTTGCTTATCAGCTGTTTATTTTTAAAAGTTTGTCTTTTTTATCTCCTCCAACAGTGCACGGCTACACACCATCTGCTGTGGCACTCAGCATCACACTAGTAATTCTGAGGATCAAAGTTCACAGTACATATGATTCATTGTCCTGAGAGGTATATCAGGAGCAGGGCATGTTAATGGGGATCATTTGCCATGTCCATCTGAGCAGTGAAAAAATACAGCAGAGATAGGTTGAATCTGACCTTCACAAGATGCAACAGATCTCAAGTATAGTTTCTCACCTACCTCTAGTTGGAGCATATCTCACTGAGCTCAGTAAAAACACCCTGTGCCTTCAGGGAATGAGGGACCTATTTTGGTCCACTTTTCTTTGCAGAGAAGCAGGGAATCTGCCAGCATGTAAAGACCATACAAACTGCAATGTGAATACTTTAAACTGCCCAATGCATTTCAGCACAATTCTAACAAATTCAAGCCACTCCAGGAATTCAGGCAGTGCCATCCACCTTGATCCCTTTTCAGAAAGTGAGTTAACTACATTTTCTTGATCAGTCCTGGTCATTTCTTGGCATTTGCTAGTCGTCTTGGGAGAGGCCCTATGGCTGGTAAAGCTGTAGTCATGCAAATGGATTCACAGTTTTTCCATTCATTTAAAAAGGATTATTTCTCCCTTTTACTCTGCACAACTGCGAAGTTTTAAAATTTGAGCTTAACATCAATCCCACATTGTTGTCTGCCTAGGGCTACAGAGATCCTAACAGAGCAGGTTTAAGAAGAGTGTTAGCAGTCACTGAAACCTGATTGTGGGAGAGGGATCTTGATTCTTTCAAGCTGCCCTCTAATACATCAATCATGAGCTATTTCTTTGCTGGTGTCTTTTATTAGGCACCTCAGTCCAGTATATTAAAGCATTTCTTATCAAGCACAGCACAGACAGCAAGGCAAGGTGTGCTGCACTGCTCTGCCAAGACAGGCTGCATAAGAAGGGGGAGAGAAGAGAGGAGTGGGAGTTTAAAGACATCAATATTTCAAGCTGTCTCTAACAACACTTAAAGCAGCCAAAGTGCTTCTGTCACTGCTCTCAGCTTGCCAAAGTTCACTATAGGGATCCCTCAACCAAAAGGTTATCTAAAATAAAGATGCTTTTCCAGAAGTGACAACGCATTGCAAGACTGCTTCAGGTAATTTCCCGGCTAAAATACATTATTCTGTTTGTTACCAATGGAAGCTGTGTTTGCAAATTCTTTCTACAAGTGGAAGAATAACTTTCACAGATACTTGACTCAAAGGTATCTATTTATCACTTTAGATAAAGAAATTAAACAGTCATAAGGGACAGCTCCATTCAGGGCTTTTCATCTTAAATATTCCCCAGTGCTATCCTTAATCTTTGTTCCTCATGGTTGTGGCAGAGAGTAGGGGAAATAATGCAGACAGTGCATTCCCCTGCAGCTGGAATCCAGACTCCATTGGATGTGTACCAGGGTGAAGTCTGGAATCACAAGGACAAGCCTGGAAAAGAAAGCAGCTGAGGTAGCCTATGCCTCTGGGCAGATTTCTGTCTCTGCTGAAGGCAGCCTTCAGAACAGGGTGGCAGTGGGGCGACTGGTCAGGAGCAAAGGCAGCATCGTGGCAATGTACATCGGGAGTACAGGTCCTCACAGGACCACAGTGCCTAGAATAGGAAGAAGCCACCAGCACAACTTTGTCCTATCTCTGCTCTGATTGCAGTTGTACACCTGCAATAGTAGCAGGTTGAAACTACAGAGAAAATATTTTGTGAATTACAAGCTAGAAAAGTTTTCTGCACCAATGAACTTTCTGGCCCTCAGCTTCCAGAACAACCAGAAACAATTTTGTCGCCAAGAGAATGAAGTGAAAAAAAATATCTTGCTACACCAGTTCAGAACTGAGATTCAGGCTGTAACACTCCTCCTGAGCAGTATTAATTGAAAAAGTCAGCAAAATTTATCATCCTTAATGGTTCTTTGTAGCTCATAGGAGCAGGAAAAGGTCTTCTGAGTCTCAGCCTGCCTGGAGCATGCACATTTCCACTTGTCTATGGGAATATTTTTTAATTCCTCTTCATTTTCAAGCACATTAAACTTGTGTCCATCCTATTTAGTTCATGATGGAAAATTTTCTTATGCTAACAAGAGACAAAAAAAGTCCTCTGAAGGTATTTCAGTTTAAGCTTTCCCAATGATTTCAAACAGGTAGGTATTTTCAGACTTTTTCAATAAACTTGCAGAAATCATATCTTCCTACTCCCTGAGACATTGCATCACTGAGGCCACTGTTGATATAAGGATATTTGAGACAGCATGTGATGCTTGTAGCAAAGATGTAGAAAGTTTAGAAGGATGTTATCCCCACCAGCACTTCTGTAATCACTCTTTGTGAATGATTCCATGCCTGTGTATCAGGAATGAGTGAAAGACTTATTGTTTATCATCAAAGGTTTTAACTGCTCATTTGTGGAGAAAAAACTTCAGAAGTGGTTATTATTTACATTCTCCAGTCTCATTTTAAGTAGGTCAGAAGGAGAAAACAACTGTCTATAAAGCAAGGCAAAAGCAGCTGGAAAGAATTAGAAAAGGCCTGAAGTATCTCTGGGAGCCCATTCAGGAGTATGGTGATAACACTGATGCAGACAGGATGACCTAAGGACATGAATAAGAGAATATTTGCAGAGAAGGGCAGTATCTTTTGTTAGACAGACTGATACAGTCAAATTTCAGAGAAGGACATGGGCTATGTGAAGCAGGTTGTGTACAACTGAAACTGCCCACATACACATGCACATTGCAAATTCTCGGCAAAATAGCTTCCAAAATTAAACCCACAAACCAAACAACATAATACTTTCAGCCTGAGCTCTAAGACATGTCAGGCAATGATGGTATGGCTTTCTGGAGGAGCATTGTTACCTGGCTGTGATCTGTTTGGATCAGTCTCCTGAGTCCAGAAACACTCACAACCCAACCTGCAGCAAGTGTCTTGGACAGGGAGGATGGAATTACCAGGTGTTCTTGGTAAGAGCCACAGCTTGTCCTTTGCTGTGTAATATAAAAACAGCACATACAGACTGCCAAAAGCTCATTTCTTCTACAAAACTGTCCTCTGTTCCATTTATTTCAGTTATCTGGATGGTCAGTTATTTCTTAACTGCTCAGATATCATCACTGAAAAAGAAATAGACAGCCAGATACCTCAACAGTAAAGGATGTTTGAAATGCCCAGACAAGCTGGACATTCACCAAGCTCAGCTGAGCTAAATTATAGGGTATTTAAGGTCCCTAATACATTTCATATGACTGATGAAAGAGGATTTTGTCAAACTCAATATGAATAGGAATTCACAGAATTTTTTTAGCTGAATTGGAAACAGATTATTCAAAAATATTTGGAGATAAAAGAAATGTCTCTATACATCAAAAATTCAAATCTGACAGCACATGACAGCTGGAAAGCAAAAGTGACAGTTCAATACTGATTCCTGAAGCCAAGGAAAATGCATTAATTTAGCAACTGGGAGGGGATGACACCTACAAACTGGTGTTAAGGATCTGCAAAGGCAAGTTCAGATATATACTAGAGTATGCCTCATAAGGCATTTCCTGATGGCATCTGCATCCACATTGGTAAACTTGTAAGGGATCTACAAATTAAAATAGGCTGAAAACTGCTGAATTAAACACACAGTAGCAATAGTACAAAGTAATTGCCTGCGTCCTGAGAATCTGGGCATGTATGCTTGAGTTCAAACACAAGTAACGGGGGAAAAAAGGTAATATGCCATAAATGCATCCACCATGTACATAGATGCTAGTGTCTTCAAGTCCAAGCTGAAATGACAGCTTCAGAAATAATTTTGTTCCAATATTTTAAAGCATGTTATTGATTCAAATAACTAAAATACATTTCTTTTAAAGTCAGGGCTCTTAATTTCACAATGTCCTATTTTAGAAAAACTACTTGACCTAAGGTTTTGAGCTAAAAGTCTCTCTGACAATGGGTGCTAACTTAGCAGACCTTAACTTTGACGAATATAATCCTGTTTTCACAGAGGGGTCCTCTTTATTTTTTATCTCTCTTGGTAACTTAGTGATCAAAAGAGTAATAACTGTCTTTGAAGAGTATGCACATAGAAAAGAGATTCTTAAAATAAACCTAAAATTGAATCCTGCATTTCATTAACCTTTGGTAAAAGTTTTACGAGGAAATTACAATTTAAAAACATCTAGGAAAGATCTAAAGAAAACCAAAGACAAACACTATATAACTGTTACATCATACTTGCTGATGAGCATGACACAGACCCAGTTCCAAATGACACTCAGGATAAACTTGTAGCTTAGTAACAGAGTAAATTTTCAATTAAAAAAACACAGTTAACAAAAGCTGCAATGAGACTTTTATACTGATTGGGTAGGTACAAAATGTATACCTACAGGGCTTAAGAGTCAAATTAGTCTTATTCCAGGACAGAGCCACTCAGTCAATGACATCATGTAAGCACAGTTAATATCAAAATCTGGGTTCAGGGGTCTCAGCATGAGAGGCAGAAGTTTGGCACTAGTTTGGTGGAGGGGTCTTTAAATGCAAGCTTTTATTAAATCACCCCAACAGCATTACTCGTCCCATGCCTCAGCTTTAGGAAATCACTATTAGCAGAATTCAAACTTTGAGAAACCTCTTGGAGGACCACTCATTACCAATATAAGTGACAACTGCCATCAGCAAGGTCTGTAGTTTGGATCCAAATTCAGGTTAGCCAGTATCAAGCAGCCTAAATTCAACATTCTCTTCACAGCAGGACGGTATTTGGTCCTCTGAACTCATGTTTATTTGTCAGAGGAAAATTCATTGCAAAATAAGCTGAGGTGGAAATCAAATTTGTAGCCTGTTTCAGCTATTGGACATTAAATCACTGGCCTCCACTGCTGAATCCCATTGCTCCAGTCAGGCCTCCTACTAATTTCTAGGTTTCCTATCACTCTCTTGAGAGAGAATACCACTCACAAACTGAGAAGAGTATAAACTCTCCTTATATTCATAAATGTTACTCTTCCTCACATTAGACCTAATCAAGCATGAGAAGTGAATTTCATTTCTCTCACTATTGATTCCTTCAGATCCTTATAAAAGGACACTAATAGTAAGATCTAGCAGTAAAAGACATTAAAAAACCAAAAAGAAAGTGAAATTTGCTGTATGGATAACTCCCCTCAGACATAGCTTGCAAATCTACCGAGTACTTTTCACTTTTTTCACTTTCCTGAGCCATATATGACATGACAATAACTTTTGACAGAATCATCCTTCTCCTCTTGGTCACTGATTAAAAGTCAATTCAGGACTGATCACCATCAGTATTCACTGTCTTCTGAAGGATACTCAGAGACCTACTTATTCAGAGAGCTGATTTTCTTATCTTGTAAAGGAGTGTGAGGGAATTGTAACTATCACACACATTTAATGTCCTTTTGGCTCTTAAAAACATAGAGCATTCACATGAAAGTCAGCCAATGGCAGACAGATTTTATTGTTGCCATAATACCCAATATAAAGTTACTCTTATTTGTACAGCATTTTCTGCAGTTCTGGCTCACTAATACCTCTCTCTTATCTCTCTTTCATGCAGGGATCGCCAGTGGAAATTTATTGTCTGCAGGATGACAGACTATGACTGCCCATTTCAAAATGTTTAAAAAGATTTAGTGTACTCCACTTGGAAAGCTTGGGGACAGACAGGGTGAGATGAGGATTAGTGATTACAGGAAAAGGTCAATTAGGCTCACAAAAAGGTACCAAGACTCATCAGCTGTCTGCTGAAGACATAATTTTTTCCCTCTGGAGCTAATACATAAATTGCCAGCCCACATGCTTGCAACACTGAATTCAAAGGATTCTTTCAAGCTGCGCTGACGGGTGTATTCCCCATCAAATTTGCTTGTGACATACATGTGTATGATACACAAATCTATGGCATATGCACAGTTACCTTTCTTATATATACATATAGCCATTCTGAACACCTGCAACTTCCTTTCACATAGCAGCTCTATATAAACAGCTTCTCAGCACAGCTGCTCCAAATGAGGTGAAAACATACAACACACTTCCCAACACACACTAGACTTTCCTGTCTTCTACTTTGTACTTGGAACAAATCCAGTGACCCCTACAAGCTCCTCAGAGCTGGAAGTGTGCAGAAAACATCATTGGGAGTGTCTGATGGGCTGCATCTGTCATTACCTGTTACAGCCCTCAGCATAATTCTACTGCAACAAAGGTCTACCTACATGGGAGGATTCCGGGTATTTACAACAGGAAGACATCAATATTTGATAAAAATTACAGTAGATCCACCAATAAAAACAGAAGTCTAACCCAGCTTTACTGAGACTCTCTTTTATATTGTCTTAAAAATCTCTAAGGATAAAATTAACCAAGAACTCTGCCCTGGGCAAACCTAGGAGTAGGTCAGGCCACTCACTCTCAGTATATATGGATACCACATTCTTCATGAGTCTGATTGTCAGGTGGATTTGTTTTCCACTGTGGATGCCTGTACAACATCCATCTTCCCATGGTAATACATTCTTGGCTTAGAATAGACAAATAAAGTTAGTGGCTTAGGTGACCTTAGCTCCTCCAATTTGCAGATCCTATTGCCTATAAAGTAAAAACTGACTGTGTTTCAACACTGCATAGCACTCATGCAGCTGCAGTCCAACAAGAAAGAATATTGATCTGTTTCACGAAGATCCGAGGTAGGATTTTCACTCTTGAACAAGCCAGAAATTTAGGGTTCAGTTTCTTAGTTGATTAATTCAATGGTGAACTTAGCAGAGGTTTTGGTAGTGCTGGTTCAAGGGCCATGATGACTCCACTTTATTATGGCTGCAAAGCTTCACAGGAAATAGTGGTGTCTGCCAGTGAGTTTCCATATCCCAAGCATTTTTAGCATGTTTACAAGCATACCCTCTTGTCCAATAAAGGAATTATAGGTTTTGCTTTGCTGTAGCCTTGTTCTCTATTGATTTTACTTACACCAGCTTATTAATTTGCACACAAACAAACCCTCTGTCACTCTTAGAGATCATGGAGGTGATTAGTGAGTTCTGTGAGAGCCAGTTGCTGAGATACGTAGGTAACAGTGAGAAAAGCATAGGGAAGCTCGAGAAGCTTGTTCACTGACACTGACAGGCCAAGGTCAAAGGAACTCCAAACAGTAGACTGCCAGAAGAGAAGGCGCTCATGCCAATTAATGGAAAAGGCTGTGCACTAAAATTAGGCACAGGAGGATCATCCCTGAGAACACCTGCTCTAGATGGAAACCCATCACCCACACAACTTTATCTTGACTACTTAGGCTGCTCTTCATTCTGTGTGCACACCATGGGATTATGAAGGCCTTTGAGGGGACACTTCTATATCATCATAAGCTGGTTTAAATTTATACAGAAAAGAGCAATTCTGGTCTCTTATTCCTGAGCTGCAGTGTCATATGGTCCCATATCATAGAATCATAAGGTTGGAAAAGATCTCCAAGATCATTGAGTCCAACCTGTAATGGAATGCCATGATGGGAACAACACCATAGCACTCAAATGCCATAACCAGTTGTTTTGTAAACATGACCAGGGATGATGCCTCCACCATCTTGCTGGGCAGCCCATTCCAATATTTAATCACTCTTTCAGTGAAAAAAGTCTTGCTGATGTCCAGCCTAAACCTCCCTTGGCACAGCTCAAGGACATTTCCTCTTGTCCTTGTCATTGTTTGTGTGGGAGAAAAGCCTGACCCTCACCTTGCTACTCTGTCCTTTCAGGCACTTGTAGAGAGTTAAGGTCACCCTTGTGCCTCTTCTTCTCCCAGGCTGAACAACTCCAATTCTCTCATCTGCTCCTCATAGGACTTGCACTCCAGACCCTTCACCAGCTCCATTGCCCTCTTCTGGACTGACTCCAGGATCTCAAAATCTTTCTTCTCTGCTGGCTCCCAGAACTAGACACAGAATCTGTGGTGCAACTTCACTGGTGCCAAGTACTGAGGGACAGTTGCTTCTCTAGTACTATTTGACACAATATTTTTTTATACAGACCAGAATGCTGCTGGTCTTTTTGGCCACCTGGGCACTCTGCTGGCTCATGCCTCCGTTCTCCCTCATCCCTGTCCCGGTCCCTTATTTCCACCCATGATCTATTCCCAGCTCCACCCTAGCAGTGCATCTGTGTAGGATACATTTCACAGGACTCCTCTTCAGAAAGTTAAGTAATTCTCAGATGAGGAAAGGCGTGGGTGGGAAACAGAATGTATCTTAGGGGAAGGCAGAAATGGGATGTGGACCAAAAAAAACCCCAAAAGCAGAACAGAGGCAGAGAAAGAGTGGTTCCTGTGAAGTCCTAGGACAGCTAGTTAGCAAAACTAGGAACTGAACTTAGCCCTTATCTAAGTTGCAGTATCCACTTCTAATGTTGAAGTAACCCTTCTGTATGAGAAAACACTGCTCAAAAGCTATTAAGATTCCAGCCCAAATTCCTTAGCAGAGAGTGAGGTGATTACGAGCCTGCCTCACAAAAGTTTGCCAGCTTCAAATCCTCATTAAGTTTGCTTTAACTTTCCTAAAGCCATTCTGGAAAAGCGAGGCTTTATCATGGGTTGCACTGCAAAATGTAACCAAAAAGTGTGTATTCCATCAGCATCTGTTGGAACTGGGCTGGGGGGTGGTGTAATCTTCTGTCAATAGGCCAGCTGATAAGAAACCAGCTGGGGCAGTTTCTTTATCTCTTCCATAACCCATCCTCCCTCCAGGGAGAGATCTTCTGCTATTGGGTCACTGAGTCCCACTGATAAAATTCCATCATCCCATTGGGAAATGCTCCATCCAGGGAGGAGCCAAGCCTCTCTACCTGGATAAAAACCTAGACTTTGGGGCACCAAAGCAGCCTTTTCCACTGGACTCCCAGAGGAAGAACAGGCCCATCTATCTCCACTGGACCTTCAGCAGAGGGCTGCACCTTTCTATGTGATCACTGGTTCAACAGAGCCACATCTGCCACTCCAGGAGGACTGCAGCCACCATTGAATGGGACTGCTTCCAACATCCTGGCCCACAGGGTGTCAGGTCATATTCTGAATCTGTCAGTGGGTTTGTTGTCTTTGTGGCTTTTTTTCTGTAATGCTGCATGCTTGTTTTATTTTACTTCTCCCAATAAAGAACTGTTATTCCTATTCCCATATCTCTGCCCTGAGAGCCCCTTAATTTCAAAATTATAATAATTTGGAGGGAGGGGGTTTACATCCTTCGTTCCAAGGGAGGCGCCTGCCTTCCTTAGCAGACACCTGTCATTCACACCAAGACAGCCTTTCAACCTGCTTAGGACACCTCAAATAACCTGAGCCACCTTCCACTCCTTCAAGCACAAACCAGAAGGTTTTCATTTTCAGGGAAATGAGGAGTTGTGTCCAGTCAGATCAAATGCAGCCCAGCAGAGATGCCCACTGCAGAGAGCCCACCACACTTCTTCATTCTCATGTGTTCCACGGCACAGAAGCACCACACATGCACTTGTACTATGTGGAGCAAAAGTCATCCCTGACCTGAGTGTAAGCCCAAAGCCTAACATTTTTAATAAATAAGACATCAGGAAATAAGGTTTTCTTTATTTAATAAACAACAACAGTATGGATTGAATTCAAGCATCTGAGAGAAAGATATTCCTTTGTAAATGCTGAGCATTGCCCCGGCCATGCTACAAGACCTGCAGATGGCACACTGTCAGCAATTTTTTTGAGATAACCTACGGCAGAAAAATCTTCACATTCACAAAGGGAAATGCAGCAAACTTCAAGAAACAGAGAAAGCCCTCTGAGCTTTTCTAAATGGAAATAAAAAATGGTCAAGTGAGGTGGCCCGGCTGTGGAAGAGGAACACCAACAAGCACCAGACTCCCTTTGTGGGTCTCCTTTAACATGAAACTCAGTAAAGGCAGGTGCTAAGCCAAGTCCTCATCCTCCATTTGATCCACTTGACTTAAGGAGAAGTTTGAATAACAGAACAGCATAAGTAATTGGGGAAAACAGATAGTCAAAGAGAAGGGCTTGACTGCTCTGGTTCCTAAATCTCAAGATTAACTTAAAAACCATGGGACTTCTGTTAAAAAAAGAAAAAGAATGAGCTCTATTTTTAACATATTCTGATTTCTCAACTTACAGAGTATATGAGCACTACCAGTATTTTTCACTTTCAGTAATTTTCAAGTGCTTCAAACAGTGTTTTCGATTACTTCTCAATAATGCTGAGCCCTGAAATGTGTTTCTTAAATGAAGGCTGAGATTCTAGTTTAATCACTTGAAAATGAGAGCTGGGACATCAGCACTTTTTAAATATGTTTTAGGTCCTGTTTTACAAGACATCAAATACTTTGAAACTCACAATAGATATGCCAGACTTGGAACTCAGGACTGATGAAAAAAGGAGTAGCAAACCAGTAGCCATATTGAAATAAGGCTTCTTTCCTTTAATATCAAGGGGGACCTTTCCAACTCATCCAGCACAGTATTAAGGGTTTTATTTTAAGAGATAAACCTGGCAGAGAGTTATGGCATTACCTAAGCAGAGAGATGACAACAAAGTTGAAGGGAAACCAGTCTGTGAGTGAACCAGAAGATCTGGCAGAAGACCAGCTGGCTCTTTAGAAAACTTACTTAGACTTGACCCTTAACTCACAGCCACTGAATTTTTTCTATTTCAAAACTTGATTTGCAGTCCGTGTTTATTGCATTAGCAACAGGTTATTGTACTGGCTTGCATCTTTAAGGCTACAGTACTGTTTGGAATCAGAGAGTATAAACATCACTGGTAGTGGCACTTTGTGCCAGATTTGTTGGTGTGAACCGTAGGCAGGAGGAGTTCTGCTAATAACACATTATCAAACATAAAACACTGCTTGTGCTTAGATTTACTTTTCAAGGCAGAGTAGTTACATGGAGGACTACTACTTTATTTCTCAAATTTCAGGGTTCTGGTTCAGCTGATGCCCTGAGTAGTAAGTAATCTGTACTTCTGCTTCGAGAAGTTTAGAAAAGGCACAGGGCTACCCTGCCCATATGCTGAAAAATAAAAGACTAAAATAAGTGCCTGTGGATCAGAGCCAACAGGCTTTTCTTTGTCTTTCTGAGCTCCATACCTGAACAACATCGATTTCAGTCCCACCATCTTGTGAACCTTGGCCAAAATCAATGGAACTCAGCCTTAAGCAAGACATGCATCTAAATACTTCTCAGGATCTCAGCTGGCACGTCTCTGCAAGGAATACTCAACAAACTGGAACTGAAGTTAGAGGGAATCAATCAAAGAGTGTGCCAATATCCATGTGAATGGCCAAGGCAGCACATATTCTGTAAATACATTCCTAAGACATAAAAGCCCGGAACTGGTCAGGTCACGGGACTGGAGGGTCACTGTAGGTCACCTTCAATTGAAACAGTGCATTCCCTTACATCCTACTTGAAAAATCTGACCTAACCTCGTGAAGACCTTGACTCATTTTGCCTTAGGTTATCTTTAAATCATTTAAGAAGAGCAAAAGAAGTTTTGCTAAGCTTAGCACTAAAGCCTTGTCATAGGATAAATCTCAGTGTGCATAAAAAAGGCCACAGCTACATTTTTGTAGAATGTGAGTTTTAGTTTACCTGTAGGGTCAAATTCTCTAAGTTTTGCCTGAACAAGACAAATCTGATCCCAAAGAGATTATCGCAAATAATGAAGCATACAGAAGATAAGGGTGCAGAAGAGATGGTTCTGTCTCAGATAAAAATGAGGGGAATGACAAGAAGCAGAGTGAAAATAGTGAAAGAGACATGAAGCCACCTGAAGAATATGTTATTATGTAATATCTTAAAATAAGTGCATGTTCCTCTATCTTGGGAGATGATATGACTAGGATAATTTAATACCAGCAAAGAATATGGAGAAAGCTCCCCAAATAACTTTGAAAAGAAAAAACCCAGCAGAGTACCTCAAATACCATCCTTGAAAGACAGAGGAGTTGCCAATTGAAGCAGAATTAACTGATAATGATACAATTCTTTCAATTTATATTTGGAGCTCTTCATCCTTGACCAAAGAAAACAGAGAGATGTGAACTGAAGGAATAAGCTAACAATGAAGAGAAAGTGGAAGGAGGACGTGTGATCAGAGATTAAGAAAGTGGCAAGAAATGAAAAAAAGCAAATAAATTTTCAACAAACTAATGAAAATGGGCCTTTGGCACAACCTGTGGCCTCTGAACTGAAATTCTACTGTTCTGAGGTTGTGTGTGGCTGCATATAAGGTTTTGCTTCAGTTAATATAAACATGTGGCTCAAACTACTTTAAAGGTTGAAGTTACTTAAGACTCTGGCTTGGGTTCAGACCCTTGTTAAAGCGAAAAGCTTTGTCTTGGAAATGGATCACCAAAAGAAGACCCTGCTAGAATGAATAAATAAATTCAGATTATGATCTTAGATGGAAAGTAAGAAGTAATTATAATTCCTCCTTTATAGTTTTTTTTTACTTATTCAGAGTGAATTTGACACTGATGGAGAATTTGAGGTGGCCTTGAAGAAACTCTTATCTATGTAACAAAGCACTTTTCTGTCATATATTTCTGCCTTCCCCTGGGTCCTCAGGGACCTCTTTGGGGTCTAGGAGAACTGCTAAGTGTCTGTGGCTTTTTCAACGACGGCTGTATTGCTGATACAAGCAAGAAAGGACATAAATAACTCTAGCTGCCATCACTTCTCTTCCAGAAACTGATTTATGACCATAAAAGTAATTCAAGGTCAGCAATTAAATAGTTATTGAATTGTAGCAGAATTTCAGTTGTTACACTGAACTGTAGCATCATCAAGAAGAATTTTTTCCCCAAGGATTTTATTTGCTGAATGTGCCACACTGAGTTGGAAAAAGTCACCTACTCCAATATATTTAATTACAATTCAGAGAGAGAATTAGATGAGACAATATTTATGTAAATATCCTTCTGTACTGCTTAGAAATGTTAAACCTGAACCATTTTAGCATCAAAACCTGCAGTTTGCTCTTTGACTGGTCCGACATCTGTTTTCCAAGTACCTCTGACATCTGCCTTTGCTGCAGATGGGAATTACAGCAGGACACATCACAGACTGCACTTAACACTGCAGCACAGCAAATATTGCACTCACAAACCAATAACCTGAGCCATCATTTGCAGTTACTTTCTGCATTATTTAACAAAGCAGACAAGAGGAAAAGGACTCTGAGTAATTAAGTGTTGTTTGGCAGGCCCAATAAATACATAGATCTCCATGACATTAATTTTAAATGGTGACTGAGAGGGCTTTGGTGCTCTGCATTCACACAGATACAGCACAATCCCAGGATCACCAGCAGGAAGTGCATATCATGGCTTCAGGTCATTACTTTTCTCTGTTAAACCAAAACAGCCCCCTGGTGCCCTGTCTGGTACAAATGGACTGAATTCCTCAGCAATAGGGGAGCACCTCCTGCTCGGTGTGAACTGAGCACATGATGACTCTGCTTGCTCAGGGCCCAGGTATGACACCGCCATCATTCCCTCCAGCCTCTGTGCTCTGCCCAAACCCAATGGAATGAGTCTGAACAGGCTCCTATCAAGCCTCCCATGATGTCCATTTCCCATTTCCCCCCACATCATAGCAAAAACTAAAAAGACTAAACATTATTAGCATAAAAGCATTAACATCAACAGTGAAATCTCCTAATTTATACTAATGCCAGCTGTTACTCCATCCTAGGTGCAGAATCCAGCATTTCAACTTCTTAAATTTCATCCTATTAATCACAATCCTATGCTCCAGTCTATCTAGATCCCTCTGCCAGTCTCTTGTCCCTGAGGAGAGTGAACAGCACTTCCCAGTTTGGTATTGTTAGTGAATTTCCTTATTGTACGCTTAACTCCTGCTCCCAGACCATTGATAAATATATCAAACAGCACTGACCCTCGGACAGAGCCCTGAGGAACTGTGCTGGTGCCTGGTCTCCAGCCAGATGTAGCCCCATTGACTACAACCCCCCGAGCTCTGCCCTTCAGCCAGTTCAGCACCCAGCACACCATGAACCCGTTCACCCCACAGATGGGGATCTTGCCCAAAAGGATGTTGTGGAGGGCAATACCAAAAGCCTTAGTAAAATCCAGGAAAAAACACCTACCACCTTCTCTTCACCCTCCCCCCCCTGCAGTTTACCTTTTCATACTTACTTATACAGTATATGTGTACACTTGTTCTCCATTTTTCGTGGCCATTGATCTCATTATTTGAGTTAGATTTAAACAACTCTGCAAAATCAGTTACATTCACTTGTACCAAAACACTCAAATTCTGCCTACATATTCATTAAAGTCAACAACATATTTCTATAATATGATGTATGAATACCTGGAAAGATATTGAGCTGCTGTTACACTTTTGTGAGCTGAAAGTTTACACCATAAATGTATTAATGAATTAAGCATTTTGATCAAGCAAAAAGAAAGAAAGAACAACGGATTGATACATATTATTCTCCTGCTTGATCTATTAAAAAAATTGATTCAGCCTTCAGTCTGTTGCTTGGAAGACCATATCAAATAAACAAAGAGCGTAATCATGCAGTGTGGGATGAGCAGAAATAAATATCAAAAACATAAATGCTTTCACAGAGCCGAATACCCTGAGTAAAAAAGATGAGCCATGCAAAACCTACCTGAATTCCCATGCTGGAATTTTCCTTTGTCTCCTTTTGTCAACAAGAGTCTTTGCCATAATAGAGAGCAGACTGCAGCATGGTGCTGACACACTAGAGCACCTTGAAGTGAAGTTAAGAGTAGTCTAATCCCAGCTGGCCAGAGCATAGCACCTAGGATTTGACCACAATTCTCCTGTTAACTTAATTAAAAACAACAAAAACCACCTAGTGCTTCAGAGAAAGTTGTCATCAGAAAACAGACTATTTTCTACCATTGAGTCTCTCTGTCTAGATCTTTCTGATAGAAAGCCTAATGCTGTTTGACACGCTTCTAGAGGAGAAGGAATTAGCCCCTTCTACCATGATCAGGTACATTTCTGTATCCCAGCTAGCTTGCTCAGATTTAACTTGGGTGTTGACAGGTGTTGCTCTATGGTGCACCATACATGGTACAATGCAGACAAATCCCCAGTGTTCTTCACTCCTTACCTTTCATATGACACTGTACTTTCTTGAATTCTGCATGGACAGTGAAAAAACTGTTAGAAATTGAGACTGATAGAAAGGTGACATCAGCCTCATTATAAGCATCAGCTTAGTGCAATGGCCATGGTCACCCATTCAGCCATATATTTGAAAGCCTGAGCTAGTCTGAAATAGAATAAGCCTTCACAGGGAGAAGGACAGATGAAGAATATACTCTAAACCCGTGTGCAGCCAACCTGACAGTGGGAAGAGAGCTGATGTTTTCTTTAAATGATGTATGAACACACTGATGATGTAG
This sequence comes from Thryothorus ludovicianus, assembly GCA_013397245.1. NCBI lineage: Eukaryota > Metazoa > Chordata > Aves > Passeriformes > Certhiidae > Thryothorus > Thryothorus ludovicianus. The sequence goes on from VZTB01002444.1 coordinate 479,088, forward strand.
GAACACTTCAATTAAAAACAAATCAAGAGGGAATATTAATCATGAGGCTAGAGAAGCAGTTAATTGTCTGAAATCTTAAAAACTAAAGAGTGCATGTGTGGGCACAGGATAATAAACCTGGAGATAATTTCAAAAAATAATTACAACCATCTTTTCCTTAGGGAGCTGTTGAGCTGAAAGTACAGTGCAGAAACATCCATGTCATCTACCAGACTTCACCTGGTAGATGAAGTCCCTTACTGATTCTTTAACTGATTCTTGCTTACTCCTCCAACTGAGGGAACAAATCCATTATTCTGTTTAGAGCATCATGCTCCAACAAGCTGTTCAATCTGCAATTTGCTGTGCAATCTTGAATGCTGTGCAAGGCAAGAAAAAAAGTCTGAGTCATGCCAGAGAATGTTTCACAGCAAAAAAGAAAGAGGAGAAATAATGGGTGTAAGAAAGAAACCTTCACAAAATAAGGGAATCTGGGGGAACAAGCATCCACAAGCAGGACCGAGATGTAATTAGCCCCCATGAAAAACCCTCCTGTAAGTCACCATGAACAGTATCCCTATGAATAGTCTTTATGGAAAAAATGCCCAGTGGTTAAAGCACTAGCCAGAAACTTGAGAGGCTCGTGCTTGTCCATCCACCTTTCATGAGAGGAGAGCAGGTCACTAATGTCACCTATGCTCTCATGACACATTGCAGAATAGGACTGAAGGTCATTCTATAAACTTTAAGCAGGATGATATTCTTAAAAGCCACACACAGAGATGCTAACACACAATTTCAAGGCAATACTTTCATTGTGCCCAGGCTGCTAATTAATCCAAGCACATACTTCAGCTAACACTGCTTGCCTAATTCCAGGATAGCTCAGTCAACACTAAGACTGTACTTTGTTTCACGTGGAATTTGGACATGTGAAACATGCCCAGTGTCTCTCTGAATCTCATCTTGCTTCCCATGATTCAGGGACAGAAATTGTCACTGGCATCATGCACAAATAAATGTCATGACAACAGTGAGACACTAAGATATTATGACAAGGAGAAGGCTGGGGACCTCTCTAAATATGACAGATAAGATGAATCTCAGTGTGCTGGTTGGAGTATGCACATTCTGGTATTTTGTGCTTGCCCAGAGTGCTTATACTGAGGGCATCCTGCCTGGCTCCTCAGGGCTCTGCACAGGTCCCTCCAGAGCCAACCCAGCAGCATGGCAGCTTCCCAATTAACACAGCCACCACAATGCACCAAACAGCCTTAAATTGCATGTTCAGGTGACCACTTCTTACTTATCAAAGACGGATTTTTCTTTTGGGAGTGAAAGCATGTTACAACTCCTGTGGCCAGCACACCTGCCATGACTTTTGCTGCCAGGTCAGACACCACATGCAGATGGTGTCAATGAGCCAGTTGGGAAAATTGGCTGTCTACAGTCTTCTGGACAATTGCTGAAGAAATAAGCTGCACTGGTGGTCTAGGCAAGCATCACATTTTTCAGTCACTCTAGTTACAAATTTTCTAGAAAGGCTAGACTCTTTTGGGACAGAGGGGTGGAGCTGTCCTGCTGTCCCTAAGTTACAAGGGCTGGACTTCTCATCCATGGAATAGTGACTGCTAAAGTACTGCAGCAACGCGGACGATACAAAGGACGCCTTCTCCAGCTACCACTGCACCCCTCCACTGCTGCAAGGAGGGAAAATGTTCTTGAAGGATCAAAGTGTGACTTGGATTAAAATGCTTTATTGACACTGATCTAGGGAGCTGCCAGACATCTCACCCGTGACCAGATTTACAACAGCACAAAGACCCCAAAGACAGAGAAAGCAGCTTGACAATTCACATTTTCAACAGTAAAAAGCAATTTGCTTTGACAAAGATCAAGTTTTTCATGTGAAGGAGAGGGGCTTCAGCAAAATGAGCAATGTGGCCAGAAGTGGAGAACTGGAAGGCAAATTCTTATTAAATCAGGCAGTGGAGGGCTGTAAACTGGTTCTTAATCCTTACCACTGCTGTCTGGTGCACAGCCTGAACCAGACCACTAGTTCTGGGAACACCAGTAAAATCGAGTCCTGCAGGTGAGGATGCCTGAGAACCTTGTTGAGTTTTAATGTTGGAGCCAACAGCAACTGAAAATGTGAGTTTGTGTCCAGCAGCAGAAATTAGTCTGTATTTTCTTGGAAAGTTCATACACATACAGAAATCAGGTATGTCTGACTGAAACAGCTGCTTGGTGGAGCTTCAAGGGATGTGCCAAGGCACTTGCCTGGGCACTTGGACTTAGAATCTCTGTTAACACACAGTGCAATTGAATGTTCATTTCCTATAGTAGCCCAAACAAAAGAGACCAGACTCTGGGCTCTAAGCTTTTGATACTGTTCATTTAAAGAACATCAGTCAGGAAAGTCCCAAGTCAGATGCTGAAGGTCAAGGCCAGATGTAACTTGAAGATGTTGACGTAGAGCTGCTTGATACGGAAGCCAAGAAAATGTGATCTCTTTTTAGCTCCCTGTTCTCAAAACTTGCCTCCATAGATAGCTAGTGACATATGGGCATAGCACTGTTCTAGTTAGCACAGCTTCTCACAGAGCTTAGAGAAACTTCTGAGTGGGGAATATTATGACCTAAGACCCTCGTGCTGGGACTGGCACTGGCTAGTGGATTAGGTTAAATGTTCCTAGCCAAGTCATAGAGCTCCATAGCTAATGATTTCTCATTAAACCATACTCATCTATGGAGGAGGCTGCTATGTTTTTCTAAGGAGGTTTTTCTACTTTTAAACCGCAGAGTGATTTAAAATGGGTAACTCGATAATGATAATAATAAAGGCATGAGAACACGGTAAAGGCACTGCATTTTTATAAGGCCAAACTATAAAGATATTTATAACAGTCAGTACCCTTATAATCTCCAAAACATAACCACAAACAATCATGAAATTAATATGCTTAGGCAACTGCTGGGCTTAATCCAGTGCAAGTTTAAATCAATGGAGGGACATCAGGGACACTGGACTGTGTCCAGAAGTGAGCAAATGAAAAGCACAGGACAGAGAGTGGTGCTCCAGACAGCATTCATACAGTAGGCTGAACACAGGCAGACCTTGGACAGGAATTCTCAATGGAAAATCCTCAGTAAGGCAGAAATTGCCTCATTTTTAAGCTATTCTGTGTATTTTTCAATACCAAATCTAAGTTCCCAAAACCATAACTAAGGCTTTCCACAGGGCCTAGTGGGTTTACCATGAGTCAGGTTTAGTATCGCATCATTCTCTTCTTTGTGAATCCTGTTAATTTTTTTCCACTTTCTCACCACTGTGTTTCCAGTAAAAGTGGGTTAGGCACAGACTAAAGGAAGCAAAAAACCAGAATCTCAGTTGCCTGGCAGTAAAACATACAGATAGCTTCTGCAAACAGCTTAGATGTTTTGATGGCTGGGGTGCTGAAGGCCTGTACTTGGGCTGTGTCAAACAGGACCGAACAAGAGAAAAACTTCACAATTCTTTGTATGCAACTGATTCTCAGTGCAGTTTGTCTCTGGAGATTTCTCTACTTTCATGGACATTTGCAGTAGGTGTTGCAGAAAGAACATCTACCCCTAGGTCTCCTAAGGATGTCCAAAATACTTTTGTCTCTCTCTCTGCCTTGGTCCTTGAGCATACTGCCTGCTTGTGACTAGCTGAGAGATGCTCCTCCTGCAAATCTACATGCTTCAGACATGTTCTTTTCCTGACTCCTTCCTGGATAATAAAGATTATCCCAGCTTGACAAACCAGCTCTCAAGGTATCCAGCAGCCTTTAGATCTGTGTCCACATGGGGACAAAACACAAAGGTGATAATTTAAGGGAGTTGCCATAATTGTGACACATGCATGGAGCATAAGATGAGTTCTTGCTTGGCTCAGAGAGGCAGTGGGATGATGCACTCACAGACACACATAGAGAGCAAAACCTCCTGCTCATTGTGACTTCAGCATCAGGGCATCATTGCTTCTTCCACTTTGTGTGTCTTCTTCTAATAGGTAAATAACACGCAGATAGACAATAAATGAGACACTCATTGCACAGGGAGAACCCAAGAAACATGAAAATCTGTCAAAGGATGCTGATTTAATGAACACAATAATGATAAATATTATGTGCACAGAGGGAAATGGTCCAGCATAGTGGTGAAATGTTGTGCAGATATGAAACAATTTGATTGCCAACTAAGAAATGTGGCAAATGTATTAGCTGTAAGAGTTATATGCCTTCCAACATCATCTTTACATAAACAATTAGTTTTCTATTCTTTCCCTCTAACCTGGTAAATAAGGCTGATAAAATATTTATTAGGTAAGATAAAATATGCACAACACTGCCTTTAACTGTGTGCTTATCAGAGAAAACACACATTAAAAAACAAGAACCAAACAGCTTATGAAACTTTGCTAAAACACATTCATCTGGGCTCAAGCAATGTCTATTGCCATGCATTTATATTTCTCCCAAGAAAGTGCAATTGGTCATTCAATATTCTTATTAATGATAATGATAGTAAAGCCCCAGTGAACCTGGAGAAATGCCTCTCTTTTTTAAAGATCAGGTTGATTATACCAGATAGAAGAGTATGCTGTGCATAAATGGAGTGAAACCTGCAAAAGATGTAAGATATCTGCCAGAATTTATGGTGTGCACAAACTCAGTAAATTGGTGGTCTTGGGCAATTATAAATGTTCTCTTTTTGATGATTGGAATTAGATGCATGAGGTCTATTTTTACACACTGAAGGAGAAAAGCTGTTGACTATCTGCTGATGTGCACACTGGTCAGGTGCTAAGCGCAGTCAGGGCACATTTCCCTGGTCTGCAGACAGTGCTTAACAGGCTGCTAGCTAAGGAGAAGTCTTTAGTAGAGACAATGAAGGCAGGCAGCTCATCCTTTGGGAAGCACCAGATCAACACAGCCTCTTCTATAATATCCTGTTCACAGATGAGAAGCTCAGGCACTGTAACTTGAACAGAGACCAAATAAAGTTTCACATACAGACCACAGCTCCTGAGACCGTGCCACAAGACATGGAGTCAACCACCCTCTCTCCTCAGAATCTCTGAGTAGGCTCCAAGCCTGGATTCTCTGGCGTCAGCTTTGTATGTTTTCTTCATTATAATCAGCTTGACAATGCAGGGGAAAATGGCAGGGGATTTGTTTCCACTGTACATGGACTCCCTCCTCACCTGTTACACGATCAGGCAGTTACATAAACGGCCCAAGATGTCACATTCCTCACCCGGGCACTGACCCTTGAAATAAACCAAGCAACATGACTCTGAGTAGCTGGAGGGTCTATTTGTGAGAGGATTTGCTGAGCAGGGCTGCAGTATAGAGTGTTCTTTCCATCTTCATGACTGTGTTCATCAGTGGATCATCATTTGCAGACCGAGACATTCAGACAGCCATGATGCTGGGAGTTTCCATGTTCTGTTCCAAAACTGGATGCACATCAATGGGATACCAGTAATGTTTCCCTCATCTTCCTTCTACCAAATAAAAGGAAAAAAGGCAATCAATCACAAGTGCATCAACAAGTAGATGATCTTGAATAAGATTTTCTCTCTCATCTCTATTTCCACATTGGCTATCTGATCCATAGTCCACAGAAATCTGTGAAAACTTTTAACCCAGACTCAAAGGCCTCTACAATCAGCTCTTTTTCATCTACCCCTTTCAAATATACCCAATATTTTATGCAACATGGTGTATTCAATAAATCTGGTGCCATTTGCAAAGCATACAGGCCGCAAAGCATTCTGCAGTCATTAATAACACACAATATCAGAAGCAAACATTATTCACTGGCTGATTCTATGGCCCCCAAAAATGAATCTAAGTGAGGGGGAAGGATTTATCCAGGATCACTCTGAATTAGTGGCATGACTGCAAATTAAATCCTGCTCTCTCTACCCTAAAGAAAGTTTTGTGTCCTTGTACACTGGATTCATTGAGAAAAGACTGTGAATGCAACAGGTCGTGAACACCATCCCTGCTTCTCATGGCACCTTTCTGAGGGTGATTCCCATATGTTGTTCTCTAACACACTATCAGAGCATATGGTCCAATTCTCAGAAAGGGCAAAGCACCTGAGCAAGGCTGATGGTAATGCCAGTAGGCCACCAAGTGATCCCCAAGGGATACTTGCCTCCATGCTACAGGTTGTTCAAGCATAATTGTCTACTAATTCACACACCCAGGATCAGTGCTTGTTTAGAGATTGTGCATACCACAAACTAATGCCCTGTTATTCTGTGCACTACAAGCTTGCAGGTCTCCACAAGCAGAACTCACCCACTTGGTTTTGGCCACCAAAAAAAAAAGCTTTTGTTCCTTTTTTTTTCTTATTTTGGTAATTTTCAACAAATATAAAGAAATTATTACAAATATAGATCAAAGTGATAGCTAATGTACATTGTTACTAATCCTTATTAGGACAAACCCCCCTGATATCTCCTAATTAATGATAAAGCTCTGACCTGCAATTACAATTTATTCCGTCTCTGCTGAAGGTGAGTTTATATGAAATCTCGTTACACATCAATTTGCAATGTGCTCCAGTTTCCCATGAGATATTTGATCTAACTGGTCTAGTATATTATTTCCCAGAAAAAGAATGACAGAAAGGGAAAGGCAGGTACTGGGTTATCTGGGAGGATCTCTTAGATAAGCTATGTGACATGATATCTTGCAGCTGTTTCAATGGATGGTCTCTCTTGCACTTTTCAAAGGCAAATGATACACCAAACAGTCAAATTGCTGCTCACTCTATTCTAGTTTACAGGAAGTCTGGGATTTGGGGAAAGGCAGGACATAGGGGATTTGAAAGTTGGCTGCAACTCCTGGACTTAAATTTAAGTTCCAAGCCCATCTAGAATCCGATGCAAAGCTCTGGAAAAATGCAAGCTCTCATTACGAAGAAGCTAACAGAGCTATATGACTGTACCAGAGTCTCCATCTTTCTGTATTTGTTCATATGTGAGTGCTATGAGCTCTCTAGCACAGGAACTAAATTTTCAACATTCTTGTCTTTGATTTATTTACTTGTGCTTAATCCAATCCATGACCAATTCCTCTTGAGGCTGCAATGGGTGACCTCAGTCCATTTAGAAACAATCCACATATATTTCAGCTTAGCACATTTGTTAGCATCATATTCAGTTGGAAGGATTATTTATCTGCAAAATGTAACATTTAATATTGATATTTGTTTCTTGAAAGGTTCCAGGAATAAAAAGTACATAGGAAATAATATGTAAACACAATGTAATGTCCTATAAACATAGCTGCTTCACCTTATCACATATTCCCAGCCCACGAGGTTTTTGAATGGACTAAATCAGGGCTCCCTAATTTTCACAAGCCTGAACAAGTAAACAAAATTCTATTAAAAATAAGTTAAAAATAAGTCCACCATACAGGTGAAAAAGAGAAATATTTTCCCTACTTTCCTTAGTACTGAAAGACAGAAACTGACTCCCAACTCAATCCGAGCTCACAGATCAGCAGACTGACAGTACAATCAGCAGCTGGCAATGACAGTACAGCTATCTGGTTCAGCTAACAACACCCAGAGCAGATCATGCAGCTGGCAAGGGGAAGAATAATTTTCTTCTGATCATGGATCCCTTTCTAAATCTAATCACCTACAGAACAACTTACCTACTTCTTTCAGACCAAAGTAGCTTTAGTAAATAAAGCTGACACCTTACAAGGTAAAAGTTTCCAGTGTTGTTCTTAAATGAAACAATACCTGCAATAGCTTAACTGCAGATTCAGGTTTTAAAGAGAGGGAATCAACATCAGAGCCAATGTCAAGGCAGTCTTTTGTCAAGGCAGTGTTGGCATGCAAACATACACACTCCACGTGCTGCCACCAGAAACATTTTTCTTCGAAATAAAAAGAAATGAGAACAGTAAACACAAGATTCTTAAAATGCAGAAATGATAAGACACTTTGGATCTGTTCCTTTCTTTCCTGAACCTTGCAATATTTTTACTTCAGATACAAGAAAGTAGCCAACAGGGAAGGTACTTATACAAATTTTTCATCAGTCTCCAACAGTATTAGGATTAGGTCAGGCACCTGGCAGTGAGCATTGAGAAAATCCTTTCATCTTCCTTTCTGCTATGACCAAGCAAGCTATCATAGCTACATGTGTTGATAATGAAGACAGAGATTGTGTAGCTTTCTGATACACTCTTATTTTCACATGTTGAACTCTCATATCTTGATACTCTCACATTTTGGGAGCCAACCCAGCAACTTAGTTTGTAAAAACACCTTCCTATAATGCTTCAGCCTAATTAGACTGGGAAAGTCACTGTCTGGAAAAGGTGTATTGAAGTCATATGGCCTCTCAAAATCATATGGACTTTTAAAATGCCTTGTTCTATGAGGTCTTGTCAGGGGAAGTTGTCCCTAACCTTCAGCTGTTAGGAAAAGCAATTACTCCTACCTCAGGTACTGCTACAGGCCAAGCAGGTCACCAAAAATAGCTAATGGCTTAGTCAGCCACCAAACCTTGTCACTTGCCCCATGCATCCTATTACATTCTCTCAGCACTCTGGAATTAAATGTAATTAGCTTATGACAGTCAATCACATCCTTTCATCAAGGAAGAAAATTAGGCAAGTAATTGGGTAAAAGATTATTTATATGGCCCTTTCTGACACAGGAGCAAAGAGTAGTTTTTACATCATAGAAACATCAAATCTTTTCAATACAACCTAAATTTCTTCCAAGCCATGATTCTCACTTGGACTTTTCTCACATAATTATAGGTTAAATAAAGGAAAAAATAAATTATAAAAGTGTGTGGGTGTCTGTAGATACTCAAGGGAATAGTCACTCTATTTGTTTCCTAGACATAATAAATCTTTGTATAAAATGGTAAGTTGGAATTATTTTCAGTTAAGAATTGATCTCATGAAACTGGAAACTGTTGTTAGCAGAACTACCCTGGAGCCATAATTTTGCTGGTACCTGTAGCCTCCTTTCTGTCTTTTCTATCTTCCATTTTACTGTAAAAGTGCCAACCTTCTTGATCATTTTATAATGACAAAAAAGCATCTATAGCAGAGATGAAGAAACAAAACAAAGATAGTATGAAAAATAAATTGCCCAAAAATTAGTAACAGCTGCTATTAGTGTACAAACTAAAATTAAACTGAAGAAAGCACTTGCAAAGATGAGGAGAGAACAGGGAGTTATCCTATCTGTGGTGATGAGTGATTCATCATGGCTGTGAGCTGGTAACATTTCAGGTCCACATGGTCAATCTAAATCTGGCCCAGTTCATAGTAATAAAAAGCTGGTACAATCTAGTGTGATGTTTGTCGGCTGTAGAAATCAGCTGATGGTTTAAATCTAATTCTTCTCAGAGGTAAGAAGTTGGTAGTGTAAGGATGCTGCCCAGGAAGCTCAGAAGAGCGATGGTTATTTGCCCAAGCAAAACCTTTCCTGCTTATTTGTTCTCATCACAGCTTAAGAGGAAGCCTGACCAAACAACTAAACACTGCAGAGCCACAGCTGACTGTTATTTGAGTACTGAAAGTGTAGTAACTCCCTTCCCCGTTAGGCAATAAGAATACAAATAAAGAGAATAAACATACAAAATTTCTGATCCACTCAGAGGCCATTTTTTCTATTCCTGAGAGGAAATTCACTAAATATGGTACTTTCTCATACAACATTTATTGCCTTTCATTAACATCAGATGAAACATAAAGTCTCTAATACCAGAATAATATTCCCTTCATTCCCCAAATGCTGGCTTTGCAAACTCAAGCACACATTTAGCAGCAAATTAAGTCTTTCTTCTGGCACTAATCAGTGCAGCCTGCAGTCCTGCATGGTGTGACACAGTCACAGATCCCTCTCTCTTTAGATGAGGGTTGTGTCATGGCTGTCCATAAACCTCAGAATGTGATGGACTGCCATCACAGGGTTAAATCCCAGTTCATATCTTGCTGACTGCATGGGAAGCACATAATATTCAGTTCTCTCTCTTATGAAGAAGTCTATTTGCAGAGCTAGAAGGAAGCACAATCTGTAAATATTTATACTGTTTGTCAAAACTACAATGCACATGGGACTCAGAATGCATCCCACGAGCCAGCCTGCACACTGAAGTAGCTCCATGTTCACTTGCCAAAGAAGAATGGCTCCCTCACTCCCCTGCACCACTTAGCCAGAACCTGCTGAAGAAGCCAGTCACAGAACCAGCCTTACTACCCAGCAAATGTAGGTAAGGCAAGGCTGTATCAGGAACTTCACCTGAAAATCACCTGCTCTGGCATTCATATGCAGGACCTTTCAACAGTGTCCTGATTCATGCTACCATGGCTGATACGCAAAGTATAGGCAGCCAGTTCAGTTTCATAATTGTACCTCCTGCATAATGAAACTGAAATTAAAAGCAACTGCACCTCTTATTTCATGCTTTAATACCCCTCCTGCCTCAATTAAGAGAGTGCCAAAGGAAACAAAGACAAAAGTGAAATATATACTTTGCATATGACACTGGATCAGAGATGAAAACCTCAGCCCATGGAAAGCTAGAATCATGGTAAAAGATGTTTTCTCTAGTTATCAATTTGGGAAAATTGTATATTGGAATTTTAGAGGGGAATGCACACAAAAGCAGCTGTTAACAAGGTGCTGACAAAGTGCTCTAAGGTGCAAATCAACCACTGCCACAACTGTGGACTGCTGCTTCTAGATGTTCTTCTTACAGTGCTGTGAGGCTACACAAAGAGTGGTCAAGAAAAGCACAAAACCTTACACACCACAACATAAAAGAAAAGATTTGCTCAAGTAGAAATTTGCAGCAAGGATGGAAGAAAGATCCAAATGCTTCTACAGCTTGCTGATATTGCTAACATTTGTCATTCAAATGGATCTTCTACTGAGAAACTAATGCTAAAACTTGCTGTTGTAACTTATTTGCATTAGAAATGTAGAGTAAAACAATGAAGTCTTCTAGTGCTTAATGAAAGTACTAGAAAATTACACTCTATGTAATTTTGCACCTTCTTTGCTTCTCAGATCTTTCATATTCTTCCTTGTGATCCATTCTAAATGATTCTCATCAAGAGTTTAATTCAAGAAATTTTTATGGAACAAGCACAGGAGCACAGATTGGGTTTCATAGGTTTCCAAGCTTCTCAGCAAGCTCATATTTGCAGGTTGGCTGCTGCTCCCCAACTATTTGTAGGTGCCTTCCTCTAGAAAAGCAGTGGACTGTGCCAGCTCTGTGCTCCTGAGCAGAAGCTCCCAGGGCAGAAGCTGGACAGAGCAGCGAGGACCATGCCTGTAGCACAAAGGGGAAACCTGCAGACTTCATACGGAGAGTTCAGCACCTGCTGTCTACCATTCTCTGCCTTTAGTCATATTTCTGTGAGCCTCCCCAGCTTTTCCATGAGTCTCCTCCAGTAGCACATGCAGGTACTGTTGTGCCCTGTCTGGAATGCAGCTGGCTTGACTGGCATCTTTCTGCAGTTAGCCAGAGAACATTTGTATTTTCAAGCTATCACCTGCAGTGAAAAAACAAGTATTATCCAGCGCTATTCAATAGCATTAATCATAATACAAATCCTGTTTTTGGACTCATTTGCTTCATCCCAGGCTTGCACTGGTGCCTGACTCACATTTAACCACAAATTCCCACTGTTCTTCACTACTGAATAGTAATTTGATGGACACTGGGGATACCCTCAGCAGGACAGCCTTTCAAGCCAGTTGGCATATCAAGAGCTACTGATTTTATTAGTGCCTCTAACAACTTAGAAAGGGCAGTCTCTATGGTTTTGTAGCAGGAATGCAGCTTTCAGGGTTGCTGCTACCCTGGCTGCCTTGTAGTGTTCTTGGAACCAGATCTGGGGCTGAAGGATGGCAAAATGACACCAGGCACAACTCCAGCACCTAAGGAGGCTGCAGAGTTTGTTTCCACACCGCAGGCAGGCTGGCAAATGAGTTACCTGCAGAACCTACAACCCTGTATCCTCCAAGTAAAGTTAATTGTCTGTTTGGTTTCCCGAAAATTTTATTTTGTTTCTTTCCTGAATGCTGTTGTAAGATCAGATGAGCTCTAATTCGACAGGGTAATAATACATACTTTAAACTAACACTCAAATGTATCCAAGAAGAAAAGCAAAGCTCTACTTTCAGGCTTGGCATTTTCTGATGGCGACAGCTTATTTGCTGCTTTTGGTGTTACAGCTGCACACAGCTGTTAGTGATCAAGTGCTGCAGAGCACCCAGAAGCCACCCAGCTCTTCACATGCCAATTCTGTGCTTTGAAGTTATTTTGTTCCCTGCTAGGCTGCTCTTGTGGCCCAGATGTTGCTATAATACAAGTAATCCGCTCTGGAGGCTTGGTGGATGTTTCATAGGTCAATATGAGATGATTTGGCACTCAGGGACAACGTAAATAATGGGAAAACATCCAAACCTGACCTACAAACTTAAGGGACATCTTATATTCAATTAAATCAATATTCAAATTCATTCAAATCATATTCCTTCTATCAAATAGGATTTTGTTCCGGTTTAAGAAGCAAAACAAGTGAGACACTCCAAGTCAGAAATACTATTAGGAAAAGGGAAAATAAAACAAAAAGGAAACAAAATACATGCAATAAGGAAAAAGAAAACCACTGACAGAGTCAGAATACAACCTGACACCCTGTTGGCAGTAGTCTGCTTGCAATGGTGCCTGCAGTCCTCCTGGAGTGGCAGTTGTGGCTCTGTTGGAGCAGTGATCCTGGAGAAAGGTGCAGCCCTCTGCTGAAGGTCCAGTGGTGATGGATGGGTCTGTTCTTCCTCTGGGAGTCCAGTGGAAAAGGCTGCCTTGGTGTTCCAAGTCTCAGGTTTTTATCCAGGTAGAGGGGCTTGGTTCCCCACCCTGGCTGGAGCATTTCCCAATGGGATGATGGAAGTTTATCAGTGAGACTCAGTGGCCCATTAGCAGAAGATCTATTCCTGGAGGGAGGATGGGTTGTGGAAGAGATAAGGAAACTGCTCTTGATGGTTTCTTATCAGCTGGCTTATCAACAGAAGATCACATCATTTCTCCCCCATCCCAGTTCATAACAGATGGTAATAGAATAACACACCCCTGATTACATTTTACACTGAAAACCATGACATTATATATGGTTGCATTCATAGCTTCACCTTTGCCAGAGAGGGGCAGCAATAAACATTTCAACCTCACATCAGAATTAAAACTCAAATATACTTATCTCAGTATGATCTAGGCTTGCAATATGGGAAACCTTGGCCAGAGGCAAGAGAATGAAAAACCCTCAAATCATGAACTCAGAACAAAACAAGTGGAATGCAAGAAGAGCCTTTAAACAAGAATGACAATACCATACTTTGTTTTAAATTATGCAGAAAAACTGGGAGCATAGCCAGAAAACTCAGATAGATGGATGTTCTTCTCTGTCAAACCAAAGTAGCCTGCACATTAATAACTAAACCAAGTATTTTTCCAGCACCTAAGATATTAAATTTTCTCTTCATTAAATGCACCCTAATAGTGCAATTGTAGCACCAATGCTAGCTTGTATTTATTTGACCCAGTACTATAGATTGCCAGCAGAGACTTTTACCATATTTCTTCCTTGCCTTCAGTAACTTAATGCATTTCATATAGCTCTTACATAAAGAAAACTTCCTCAAATCCTGATGGCTGCCTACAAAAAGTGATGATTCTTCCTCTGGTGTCAGTGTAACTAATATTCTTTTCAATTCCTTTCACTAAATTGCATATTTAAGGGGAAGTAAAAATCCACTCTGACCTAGCAATAGGTGTAAGTTTTGTGGTTAAGCCCTCAGGGCTGAACCAAGGTCAAAATATATAGTTCTCCACCTGTGATCAAGCAGGCCTAAAGAAAGGAAAAGAAAGGAAGAAGGGAAAAAGAAGGAAGAGGGAATAAAAAGGGGCAAAAGGAAGAGAAAAAGCCTAAGAAAGTAGAAAAAAGAAAAGAAAAGAAAACAACTGTTTAGTTAACAATTTGGTTGGATAGATATGCATTTCAATCTGAGCAGTGTGCGACGTACTTGGTTTGCTTGATCTGTCACTGCTGTTAAAGGTGAGAGTTCATTTCTCTGCTTAGTCCAACATAATATTTCTAATAAGCATGATTAGGCAATCACTGGGAAAAAAAATCTCTTTGGAAGAGAAGGATAGTTCTTTAGAAAGGAAAGCACAGTAGGCCTCATGAGATAAGTAATTTCTCATTCAGAACAATTAACAATTTACATACAACTTTTACAATACCCTGTAACTGTTTATGCCTTTGATGTGAGAACAGGATAGTCGGGAAAAAATATTTATTAATTCCTTTAAAACAGATATAGTCAATTTTAGAATAATCCTGTGGCATGCACAATGTGTGACAGGTATAAATATGGTGAAAATGTTTAGTGAAACTTGTGAGCACAGATACAAATTAGTCAGGAAATAAACACAAATTGTAACATATCTGGCCTTCCATCATTAGCTTTATAAAAATCATTAAGGATCTAAAATGCAAATAAGGAAATGAAAATTACTTATTGCCCTTAAGCTGAATGTGTAGACACTTTTGCAAATGCCAAGAGGCACTTCTGTGCATTCTTAGGGATCTAATTGTGTTTAGAAACCTGACATCCTTCAATTAAGAAGCAAATTCTGTAAGCAAGCTGCTTGATTGTGATGCTACCAGTGTATCAGTCTGTACACAGCCATGTCATGACCAGACAAACACATAAGATACCATTTCCTACTCATCCCCCACGTTTACATCACTCTTCAGCCTCACAAAGTCCCAGTTTCTAAACTGGAATAGTTTTCAATTCAAGATGATAGCAGCAGTTTGGGACGAAAAAATGAGCCCCAGACACCGCCAAGTGGCATTTTTCACTTTTAGATTGCAGCACTGCATCCCAGAACACAACTTCTTAGGATCATCAGTAACACCTTCCCAATGGAAAACCCTTGCCCTTGGTGCAGTGCTGAGATCTGTAGACTGCTGGGATGCCTTCTCCCCCTCCTCCTGCCCTCACCTCACGGCTCCAGGTGTTTATGACCCTTCTTCCCCTCACTCCTCCCTGCAGGGCAGCATTTAGTCCTTTATCCCACAGTCTCTCCCTGTGGCTGTGGGACTCAGCCGTGTCCTGTGGGGGTCCTCGGAGCTGCCTGGAACTGCCTGCGCCCAGCAAGGGGCACCCCTGTCCTCTCCTCACAGGGGCCACCCTGCAGTCCCTGCTGCCAAAACCCTGACACCAGCATCAAATACAGTCGGTATTGCCAATCATTTTCACCTGAGACTGGTCCATGACTGAGAGCTAAGAAGTGTGAGCTGGTGAATTGGAGGGAAAATGATCAGCTCCCACTATGAACACTTCTAAGGTATGTGACAGGAGGCATGTGCACACTAATAAGGAAAAGATACAAACAACCTATATTGATATTACTGTTTATTTCCATGGCTGACCCTCTGCTGGCCTTCCTCACCACCAAGCAGGTATATTCACAGAGCCCTTTCGAGGACAAGGCAAGGCAATTACCCACTGTTTCAGCAAAGACAGACATGACTTGATACAGTAGGTTCAGGGCAAAATCACTGCTTTTTAGTTGCCATCATATCCCCTGGTTGTTGAGGCCAGTCTTCAATCTGAAGTATTTGTTCTCTAATCACAAATCTTCAAATCCGGGGAAAAAAAAAAATCAACAAATTACCATTAGCGACTGAGAAATTTTTTAATATTCACCCTATACCTATGACACAGGTTGACAACTGTAGAGCTGTGTTGCTACAGTAACACAACCAGCATCTACTTCTAAGTGATGTGCCTCCATGAAAGACATCACACTGGGCAAATTTATACCTGTTCTTCTACATCTACCATTAACATGGGTGTGCAAATATCTGCTTCTACCATCACCACTTACAGCTTTCCCCGCAGTTATACCGGATATTGGAAATGTAGCAATATCTCACTTTGGTGTCTCTCTGTATTTTCATGCTAGTCACTTAGAAACTCATGTGGAAAGAAAAAGAACGTATCCTCCTTTAAGAAAAGCTGCAGTGTCATAGGGATGGCACACCTCTGTTTTTTCACTCATCAAATATGTTTCCATCACAGCACAATGTGCTTTTAGTCTAGTTACACACTCAGGGAAGAGTTTTGTGTCCCCACTGCCCTGATATTTTCCTTGTTATGATAATAAAGGAAGACCCCAAACTCAGAGCATCAGCTATGCAGAAACTCTTTGCTAGAAATCCAACAGAGCCATCCTAATTCTCACAACAGAGGACATTAGAAAGCTCTTAGAGGCAGGAAGCTTGGGGACAAAATGGATAAATATCATTAGACACCAGGTGAAAAGTGTCCTCCATTGCATGTTCCTGAAGCTTTTCCACAGTCATTTCCACTCTCAGCAGGTAAGCAAGCAGAACAGCATGAGAGCAGAACAGCTTTCTGGCACTACTGCAACTTGTACCAGCGTTTGCTCTAAGCTTGAACTGAAATTTCATACTAGAAACAGTTATTAAGGCCTCTTACAAATGTAAATCTTAGGCAAATAGCCTTTTCAGCAGGGTGTTTATGTGCATTTGAACAGCTGTTCTAAAGTAACAGCTCTTTCATCCACACAGATATTTCTTGTGTCTTGAAGCTGGGATGAAGATTTGGGAACAAAATATTCTTGCATGGAAAACAGCACTACTTGATAATTAAGCACATTGTGATTCATAACACGAGAGGAATGCCAGCAAGGCAGGATTGTTCTCTGATTAGGATTTAGAAAAAGGATTCAGAAAAAAAACAGGTTTCTCTATGGTTTTCTTGTGAGACCCTTTAAGGCTCTATTCTCTGCCCAGAAAACAGGAAGAACAGTGTTCCCTTGTGAGACAGAGAATTTGATTTCATTTGTAGTGTCCAGACTTGGCTCTATGTTGTAAAGCATTATTACATGCTACTAAGAAAGCTGAGTTTATTGTGGTGGCAGGTGCATTCAACAAAGTGTCATGACATCCCAAGAATGTTGTGGAAAACATAAAAAAACCAAACCCTGTAACAGAATGGATATCTGTGCTGGTTTTGGCTGAGACAGTTAATTTTCTTTGTAGTAGCCAGTATGGGGCTGTATTTTGAATTTGTGCTGGATATCACAGGGATGCTTTGAGCAGTGCCTGCACAGAGGCAAGGCCTTTTCTGCCTCTCACATCACCAGGCAGTGGGCTGGGGATGCACAAGAAGCTGAAAAGGGACACAGCTGGGACAGCTGACCCAAATGACCACAGGGATATTCCAGATCATGTGGCATCAAGTCCAGCATATAAAGCTAGTCAAAGAGGAAGGAAGGGGGGACACATATTATTCAAGATAGAGCCCTGCTTTCCTGGAGATGGATGAACGCCTGCCTGCCCATTGGAAGTGATGAATGAAGGAACAAATGAATTCCATAATTTGATTTACTTGCACACATTGCTTTTACTTTACCTATTAAACTATCTTTATCTCAACCCATGAATTTTCTCACTTTTGCTCTTCAGATCTCTCCCTCATCCCACTGGAGGGAGAATGAACAAGTGGCTGTGTGGTGCTCAGTTGCCAGCAGTGATTAAACCACAACAAGATCTCAGAGGAAAACACGCTTTGCACAAATGTTTGAATACTCCTGGACCATTTGTGATAAATGGGCTGTGGATTCTGGAAAAAACAGTTGGATAAAAGTAACTGGCCAATTTGAAGAAGGAACACCCTGTCAAACAGCACAACAGAAAATGAAGGGACAAATATTTTTGTGTCACATAGAACTAACCTTTCTCTCCTACATCAAGTCCAGACTCAAAAGAAAGAATAAGGTATGAAATTTTTTCCTCTGCTATTCAGCTTTACAAAGATGAAAGTAGAAAATCTGTGAAACAATGACTTTGAAGAAAAGTATCTGAAACGTGCTAGCAAAAAAAGCTAAGAAAAAGTGCTTGTAGCCAGAGCTCCCCTGTGCTGCAAACTCTGAAGGGTCACTTCAGTGAACCAGAAGAGCACACAAAAGGCTTAATAAACTGAAGCACCCTGAGCAATTTGAGGAATTAGGAATTGGTTTATGTGTTTTTTTTTCTAGAGTTCACCACCTTGTCTGCAGGAAGGAATAAATGAGAAGTTACTCTAGTGGTTATAGGCTGGTGAGGTGTGAAATGCTCCGTGTGCAGCTGCCTGCTCAGCTACAGCTTTCACTAACACACAATACCACCCAGGTAGACACTGCCTCAGCTGTGCTGCTAGCGTAGCTTGCAATCCTTTTTTTCTAAAGAAACAAAAATGCCATTGACCTAACACTGTAGTTGGAAAAATCCTTAGTTGTCTTTTTGGATTATATTTCTCTTCAGATAGAAGAATGTATAGATGTGGAGCTTTGGGTCTTTTCCAACCTCAATGGTCCTACAATTCTATGAAATTATGTTATCACCTCTGCAAAAATAACTTAGCAAAATTTTCAGTTAAGGATAAACTAAAACATTTGAAATGAGATCCTGAGTCTGTAGATAATGGAAATCTATGAAAACACAGTTTAACATCTTTTCAGTAGACCATGCTGCTCTCTCCTGACTGGATCAGAAGTGGTTAAAACTGTACCATCAACAGAATTCCCAGCTCACTGCGTGG
Source organism: Thryothorus ludovicianus (assembly GCA_013397245.1). NCBI lineage: Eukaryota > Metazoa > Chordata > Aves > Passeriformes > Certhiidae > Thryothorus > Thryothorus ludovicianus. The sequence goes on from VZTB01002444.1 coordinate 497,777, forward strand.
ACTGTGCAGAGTTCATGGATGTTTGAAATATGGCTAGCATTTCAATAGGACTAGGGAACAGCAAAAACATCTAAACCCTGTTACAAATTCATGTGGCCAGATGCCAAATACAGGGTGGTCCTGGACAGAGGAAGGATATTAACTTTTCCACTGCTCATACAGTAATGAATTGTCATTTACTTAACGTGGCACTATTTTCTGTGGCCCAAGATCTTTATTTATTCCTTTATTTATTTCTCCTGTAAATAACCCTGACTGACACTTTCAAAGGTTAGTTCAGGCAGAAGAGCTGCACAGCAGTATTGTTAATGTAGCCACTCAGGACAATTGGTTAGCAACGCCTTATTAAAGCAAAGATTCGAGCGTAGGGCTTGTGATCACACCAGGATAAGTTTCATCTTCTCAGTTTGGGATCTGGTCCTCAGAAAGAGCAATCCCAGACTGTGGTCATGCTCTGCCTGTGTTTACAAAACAAAATGGAGGGGAAGTTGACCTTGCCTGCAGAGAGGATCAAAGGGCAGACTCCCAAAGTCCCCTGGCATGCTTAAAATCAGCATGCCTGTTGTTTACAGCTTTCTTTTCAAATTTAGAAACAGAGCCTTTTCTCATCTCACTTGTTCCTGGCTGCAGAAAGGTCTCCAGCTATTTATACATGTTGCAGAGGTGCCAAAAGACACACAACACGGCTGGCAGCTTCCAGGGGGCTTGGCTCCACTAAGACTGCGACTATCCAGGGCTTTTTGGAAGCTACTTTATTACAGCAAGTCTTTTGTTCTGGGAGAACTTTGATCTGGGAATTTCTATGCAAATATACTTCTCGACCTGGTATCCTTTAGATTTCATCATTAGAAAAGGGGACAGAGCAGCTTCACATTCTTGATAGCCTTATAGCAGCTCATTTATTTATTATCCATGAAAGAGCTTGTTCAGATGGAATGCAAGATTTTTAACCTTCCACATAAAATACGAGATTCACTGCAATGTAGTAAATGGTACAGTTTTTATGATTTTTTTTACATAGCCTTTATCTTTGGATCTGTTGAAGCAGAGAGCTATCCAGAGACCCTGAGCCAATTGTCCATTCTGTCAAGTACAGTGTGGTTTGTAGTTTCAATTCACAAAGGTTTAGTTAGCTTCTCCAGCAAACACAAAAACTTTGACTTTCTTAAAAAATTAATATTATGAAGGAAATTTGTAGTGAGATTCAAAATATAACTTCTGCTTAGGGCTCTTGACTCAGAGCCCTAAACTAAGTTATTTTTCATTTCCCTCTCTCCTTTCTATCATTTTCTTTTTAAGCTGGGAAAAGAAATCAGAGAAAATATAATAGATCTAAACCATAACTGGGTCACATAACTCTTATCTGTTATTTTCTTACTTAAAAGATCTGTGACTCAAAGAAAAGCTGAAAAGACTGAGAACTACATAATTTGGCTTTCCATTCTTTCCCGTGATATGGTTTGGGTTTTCTATGAACTCTCCCATAATTAGGACTCAGTCATGGTGAAACACTTTTGTCCCTTACTGTTTCTAGGTAACCTCAATTAAAAGCCATGCAGAGTGACAACAAAATACTGCCAATACATCAGTCATGCACTGTACGATAAAAATAACTTCTTTGTGTGTGTGTGTGCTTATCTTTGATTGTAAGAATATTCATCAGTTCAAAGGAGCTGGGAAGGGTTACTTCAATTACTTATTTGTTAAACTTTAATACTGTCCTCTTTTCCAGGATTCCCAGCATATTGCACCTCTCATATGCCATTCTAATTCAGATACGCTTTCTGTATCACCACTGGCTTACACATCAAGCAGAATTTTTCCTGCAGCTTCTTATGAGCCATCTCATTGCTATGTGGCCAGCCTCCTAACTTGCCACTGCTCCCTGAGAACCCATTTGTGCTTCTTCTGGGTGCTGTAGTCTGATGTGAAGGTGAACCTCAAACAAGAAGTGACAAGTAATGCTTGGGCCTAGCAGCTGCTTCAGCCACTCACAATTTGTGATATGCAAACCTCAACTCGGGACCGGATGGGTATTTTAAGAACCACAGATGCACAGCTGGAAAGTAGCCTGTTTAACCCATGGCCAAGATCATGGAGCCGATCTTCCCAGAGACTATACTAAAGTACCTGGAAAATAAGGAAGGGATTGGTGACAACCAACATAGCTCCACTGAGGGCAAATTGTTCCTGACAAAACTTTTGGCCTTCCATGATGGGTGAGGGCATTGGTGGATGAGGGAAGAGTAACTGGTGTCATCTACATGGACTGGTACAAACAAAGCACACATCACTGTCCCACACAACATCTTTGTCTCTAAAATGAAGAGTCCCAGACCTCACCACAGTGGACGAGGCTTTGGCTGGATGGTCACACTCAGTGCAGTCCCTGCCTCAATGTCGCAGTGGAGAGCAATGAGTGCCATTCCTCAGGGGCTGGGACAGGCATAGGAGCAGTTCCACACTTGCTGGCTACATGGGCAGTGGGACTGAGCACACCCTCAGTGAGTTTGCCCACAGCACCAAGCTCTGGGGTGCAGTGAACATGCTGGGGGGAAGGGATGCCATCCAGAGGGACACGGCACAAACCTCATGAAGTTCAACAAGGCCAAGCACAAGGTCCTGCACCTGAGCCAGGGCAATCCCAAGCACAAACACAGGTTGGGTGGAGAATGGACTGAGGGCAGTCATGAGGAGAAGGACTTGACAGGCGTTGGTGGACAAGAAGCTCAATACGACCCATCCCTGAGTGCACACAGCCCAAAAAGCCAGACACGTCCTGGGCTGCATCAAAAGCAGCATGGCCAGCAGGTCAGAGGAGATTATTTTGCCCTACTCTTTGTCAAAATGGAAATTCTTTTGTGTTCTCTGCTCTGGTGAGGCCCCACTTGGTGTTCAGCATCCAGCTTTGGAGTCTCCAACATAAGAAAGATGAGGACCTGCTGGAGCAGGTCCAGATGAGGGCCAGGAAGATGGTCAGAGAGGGATGGAGCATCTCTCCTATGGCAACAGGCTGAGAGAGTTGAGGTTGTTCAGCATGAAAAAGAGAGGGCTCCAGGTAGAGGTTAGAGCAGCCTCTCAGTATCTAAAGGGGGAAGGGGCTTGTTACAAGAGCCTGTGGATTAGATATAAGGAAGACATTCTTCATAATGAGAGTGGTGAGACACTGGTTGCCCAGAGAATTTGTGGATGTCCTATCTGTGGTGGTGTTCAAGGCCAGGCTGGATGGTGCCCTGAGCAATCTGGTCTAGTGGAAGATGTCCCTGTCCATGGCAGGGCACATGGAGCGGGATGATCTAAGGCCCCTTTCAACCCAAACCATTCTAGGATTCTGTGCTGATACCAGCTGCAAGGGATGGCAAACATCAACATGTAGAGCTTAGCAACTTGGCTTTGAAAAGAAGGTGGTGTTCCTTAGCACCAATTCAAGCGCCCTGCCACAGGCTGTCCAAGCCATGACAAAGGAACATCTCACATAGACAGTAAATACTAGTGGGCTCTCTCCAGGCAGCAAAAGCATACAGGATATTAGAGGGACATATCAGCATATAGGGAACAGGCAGATTCAATCTGGAACTGGAAAGCTCAGAGTGGATTGTGGGACAGGGAAAAGCTACTGGCAAGGGAGGAAACAATGAAACAGAGAAAAGAACAAACGGAGGCTAGAAATCACAGAGAGGGAAACCCATGTACAAACCCTCTGCTGAGCTTCTGGACATGAAAGATTGGTCAGAGCCTTGAGAAACCCTCAGAACTCTGAGTGCTCTGACTGCAAATATGAGTCACCAGCCCCTAGGATGGCTCACAGCCTCTCTCCTCCACCCTGAGTGGCAAATGAAAATAGAGATGAAGAGGAAGGTCGGGCTGAGGACAGTACTACAAGCCAGGGAATTTCTCAGCCTCTCACTATGTCAACAGTCATGTCATGAATCCCTTTGCATTCAGCAGTTGGTGGTTGAGGAGGAGACAGCAGTGACCATCTGGGGAAGGAGAGGGGTGCCATCCTCCCTCATGTTGTCTGCCAGGGAGGGAGATGTTTTGGCAACAGAAGAAAGCACCTTGAGAGACAGAAAAAGGGCAACTCGTATGTGTAGCTATTCAGCAAATGAACTAGAAATAAGAAGGGGAAAATCACAAAGGGTTTTGCATATCTTGGTTAATTGAGCTACAGCTGTGAGCATAGCAGTGCCACCTTGCCAGGCTGAAATTCTGGTCTCATTAGAGTCACTGTAAATCTGGTAACAGACCTGAGCAAATCTGGTTTTCATCACATTTTTAATGCTATCTGATACAGAGAAACAACCAAGGCTCAAGGTCCAGGCAAAGGCTGAGCTGCATTACTGGCTATGTGGGTACAGCCAGAACAGATCTCCCCGGGGATCTCTGCTGATGTTTCCCAGTGTTGGGCAGAGGGCCTGGGTCCTGCAGCTGGAGCAAACTGATGCACTGGCAGGGGTATATGTGCCCTGGGAGCTAAACTTACAGACATCACCTTGGCAATTGCCACACAGCCAGGCTGTAGGAAGCTACCTGCAGCCACTCTGCTCCTCAACTCTCTGCTACTGTGGCATCTGCATCTCATTAAATTTCCACCACCTTTCTTTCAGTCTAGACTGACTGTGAGGAGGGGATAAAGCTGCTTGTGAGCCATGAATGCTCGCTGGACTGGCACATATCCACATCAGATCATGCCACTCTTGCTTCTGACCTCCCCTTTTTTCCCTTACATCTGTTAAGACTACAAGTTACTGGAGCTGTGACTCCATCTCTTGGACATTTTGTCCAACAAGGCCTCCATTTCCTTTAAATTCTGGATCTACACAGAATTGTAGATTTCTTTGTAATGAGTTTTTCCTAAAGTCTTTTCTGTACTGGTTGGATCATACTCTGTTCCAACAAAGCCAGTTGGGTCATTTAGTAGCACGTAAGAAAATTATTAACACAAATCTGAGCAGCAACATTTCAGCTCCTTTTCCCAGACCAGTGAAATTCAGCATTAACTCTGTGCAGTGAAGCATTCACTTTACTTAAGTACTTCATCTTCTTTAATTACCTTCAGCATAGAATCTCCCTCCCTTTCCATTCCTTTCAAGCAGCTTTTGGCCTCCAGCTAAAACAATGCCCTTTCACTCCCCTTTGTTATCAAAGCACTGCCCTGAAATGCTTTCATAAAAGCCAAAGAATGTCAAGGTAGACATACTTTTGCAGATACACTAAATGCTTGTGTAAATGAATGAATAGGAGAGCATGCTTTATGGGCAACAGACAAGTTAATAGGAACTTGAGAGGCTTGGGATTGTCTCTGTGCCTGTCATTCCTGCCTCAGGGTTTGTGATTCCACAGTCAGCAATGATTATTGACTGACTGTTCCTTGCCATGAGCTTTGCTGCACAGACTGAGCACTGCATGGACCTAACCTTGCCCTTCAGAGAGGTTTCCCTCTTCTCATTCCTGTACAGAGCCAGTTTTCACTGCCTGCCAGGTCAGTGCAGCTGGCACACAGCTGAAAGGAGCAGTCAAAAGTACCGGAATCGTTTGCTAAGTACTGGAATTGTGTGCTCAGGGAGGTGGTGGAGTCACTATCCCTGGATGTGTTTAAAAATTGATTGGATGTGGCACGCAGTGCCATGGTTTAGTTGAGGTGTTAGGGGATGGGTTGGACTCGATATTCGAGTTTCTTCCATCCTAGTGATTCTGTGATAAGCCATCATTGGCAACTCAATAAATGTATGGAAACTCAGCCGAGACAAGACAAAGGGGACAGAGATCTCACTGCAGTCTGGGATACTGTGGCAAGGCTAGAAACATTTTCGTTTCCAAGAACCAGCCCATAAGGGAGGAGATACAAATTCGTGAACGCTCTCCTCAATGTTTTTAATATACTCCCGAATCCCACAGAAAATTCAGGAAAATTTGACATGTTTCAAAGGCTCTGTTCTATTTTCTCTGCTGTTGATGCTTTGTTTTCAATTTTTCTGAGGTAAGGTTCCTTGGCTTATACCAGTATGATTTTCTCTATAGCAACTAAGCTGTTCTACATTAAAAAAATTAGAAATCAAAGGCAAATGGCTCATCCAGACCAGTACCTGCCAATTTGCATCATAAAGTGGGTCTCTCAGTGCAATATTCTGTCTCAGAAAACTACTCTGTTGCCACATAATAAGACATAATGGCAAATTTTCCCCATGTCACAGTACCCTCACTTGTGCAATGTTCTCTAATGTACAAAGGGGTAAAAGATTACAAAAAAGTCCTTATGCCTTGTGGCAACAGTCCTGAAGATTGATGGCCTATTTTAGAATGTGCAATTAGAAGAACTCTGCTTTTTTTAGCCCAGCCAAACAAAAGATGGACAAAATATGATTATCCCAGGTGTATTTATAGGGAGGATACACTGGGGAGGAAGAAGAGCCAATGAAGAAAAAATGGCACAAGAATAAATGGAAATAAGTGAGCCACAATAAAATTAGGCTGGAAATTAGTAAACAATTCTACCTGTACTGTTCTGGAAGAATCTCGCATGAAGAGAACAGTGGGGGAAAAAACCCATGAGTATTTTTAGAAAATTACAACAATAGTTTAGGAAAGTTTTATTACTGTATGGCCTGATGGCTATGAAAGCAGAGGATCATTTCAGGAATCTTCTAGCTCTATATGCTCCTCTTTCTTTACTGTTTATATCTCTTCTGAAAACAGACTTCCCTCAAGGGTTTTGGGATACTCTAAAATTGACCAAAATTTAATCCATTCTTATTTGAGGTACAGACTCTGCAGACTTGAATGAAAAAACCAAAAGTCATTTGCTTGATGAATCCAATGTCGATTCAAAAGATGCTTTCTGATTCACCCAGGAATTGAACCACATGGCTGGCAGTCCCAAAGAGGCGATCAGAAGTGATCACTGAGTACCCGTTTATATTAAACTGTTAAACTCTGCCAGCAGCAGAAAAAGGGCTGGGTGCCAGCACATCTTGTAGTTTTAATGAGTTTTCTTCCAGACGTGGCCATCCCCGTCCTGCGAGCCCTCTAGCGGTGCCCTCCGTGCTTGCGGGCCGGGCAGAGCCGGGCCAGCCGCCGGCACAGGGGCTGCCGCACTCCTCCTCCTCCTGCCCAGAGCCACACGAGCAAAAGCCACAACAATTTCCACCCCCACGGCGCACCTGTGCTGGGCATTTCCTGCTTTGTAGAAGACCCAAAGGAGAGTAGCCCAAAATTTTCTGTTTCCCTCCCAAATACTTCTCCTGGCTTCACAAACAGTATTATATTGTCTTACAAATCTCACAAAGCTGATGCACGGCAAGTTTGGGTACACGAGAATCGGGCCCTGATGGTCTGCACGAGCACCGCCAGATTCCGATGAGCATCAAATGCGAGCATCTACCCAACTGTAGGGCAGAGGAGGAAAACACAGCTGGAAGCACCCCTGCAGTGCTGCTGGCACCTGGGAATGCTGCAGAGCCTACCAGAGCCACCGCCGCTGTGTCCCCAGCTCGCTGCCAGCAGCCTCCCTCTGTCACAAAGCCAGCAGCCTTGCTCAGTGCCCTCCCAGCACTGAGCACGGGGCTCTGCAGCTCTTTGTCTGTTCACGTTCAGGAATTCCATGATAACGGCTGGGATATATATATATTTTTAAATGCTGTCCCTGCACAGAGACCTCCATTGTCACTGCTGCCTGGCCACAGGGGGAAAAATCCAAAGAGGCACTTTACTGGGTTTCTATTTCTGTCTCCTGGACTGCAGAACACCTCATAGTTTAGACAGTTCCTTGCTGAATTCTGACTTTCACAGCACTAAATATAGGAATAGTGCACTCTGCAGGGGCTAAATTTAGCTTTGCTGCGTTAGAAGGGGAGGTACCTCATTACTGGAGGCAGGAAAGCTAAGCCACTGCAGGCAGGGAAACTTGGGTGATGCAGTAACAGCCACTGCTCTGTTGTGCCAGTGCAGGAAGGGATTGAATTAGAAAGTTCAGTTCTGAGTTTTAATTTTTTTTCTTTTTGAATAAATCTGTTCAATGCCTCAGGTTTTCCAGTAGCTCGCTTCCTCCAGAAGAAATTACATACCTCCATATTATTACTGTACAAACTTTAAGGAATATTCCTTATTTAAATCAAGAAGAGACTTTAAAATAATACAAATCAAATGTCAAGATTTCAGGCACCTGATCTTGGTACAGCTGGCATGTAAATCCTTGCATAAAGATCCTCAGAGGCAGTGAACCATGACTACCTGCTATAAGCCTGGGCAGGCTTTTCAGGAATGTTAATCACTGCTAAAATAGGAGGGCCAGTCATCTCACAGTTGCAACCTTTCACCTTTAAGTCACCTATTCTAGCACAGTTGGAAGAGGGTCACATGACCTGGACTCCTTTCCTAAAATGTGCTATTCACTGCAGATTAGACACCATGCCTCTATTTCCCTGTCTGTCAGCTGTGGGAGGCACAATCTCCCCTGCGCTGCAGAGCAATTTCAGAGCACAGTGGCAAATTAAAACCATTACCCAGGCTTCTCTTTCAAAATCACAAAGCCCTGGGAAGATTTGAAAGACAGGATTTCGACCAAAATGCTATGCAGGAAAATGCCTGATTGCTTGAAAACGTTTCCTAGCAGGTGCCTCCACCCATGAATCAGCAAAGGCAGGTGAGCAGCAGAGGCAGCAGACCGAGGTTGTGGGTGCATCATGAGGGATGTAGTGCAAGGAGGTGACACCCAATGGAAGCAGCTATAAATTAAATTAATATAAATTTAGCGTATAATAGTAGATATAAATTAATTTTTTTCAGGTATTAAGATGGCATTTCAGAAGGGTAAGGGGTAGGTTTTGTCAAAATTTTAGAGAGTCCCATTTTTCTACTACTATTCTCATGTACCTTCAGTGTTCAACAGTATGAAACAGGGCAATAAGTGAGGTCATCTTCCATGTGGAGAATTATTATTTAATAGGAAAACAAATCAAAACACCACTAATTTAGTTATTTCATCTTCATATAGTTGATGGAGATAAACAAACTACACAGCAGAGGAGATGACCTGTTCTAAAATCCAGCAAATTTTCTTGTCAGAATCAAACATAATGAGGAGAGATACCACATTAGATTCAGTCCTGGCTAATCCATGACAAGTGACAGCTGCACAGCCATTTTACTGCAGACTGCTTACAAAAGTATATTATTCTTTGGACACCTAATGTCTATCCTGGGAAGGTAAATGCACCCCCAGCACTTATTTTCTAGCACAGACTGGACTTTTTTCACATACTTTTATAGCCCAACTCCCTTATAGCCCAAAACATTTTGGTCCTTGTTAACTTTCAAGCTCTGCCTGTGAATAGTCTGGGAGCATAATATTCGGCTGGGGCCAAAACAGATCAGTGACAGCAGCTGAGCACTTGTGGGAAGATGACTGGGGCTGAAAAATAACAGTACAGAAATTACAGAGGAAAATAAAGTGGCTGTTCCCCGGAAGGAACGTGGTCAGTACACCCAACCTCCCATGCATAACACAATCTAAGGGGAACTAAACACAGGGGGAGAAGAGTGGAGACACCATGGCCAGACTCTGTCAAAGCCATTGCAGAGGAGGGAACGCAGTGGTACTTTCCAGTCAGTCAGCTGCACAACAGCTGAAAAGTAGAGGAAACAGAGTAAGAGGTCCTGCTGTTGAATCAGCAGCTGTAGTTAAATCATTCTTCTTGGTCTGACCCATGTCCCCATGCAACACTTTCCTTGGGTGCCATACTGAGATATCTGTCCCAAGGTATGACCATCCCTCAGTAACTCAGATGTACGACTAAAGTCACTCAAGCTCAACATAAATGTAAAGAAACGGTATAAAAGTGAGTCAAGAATGGGAAGACTCCATCATAACTTCTGGGATCAGAAAGGATACCCATTGGGTAAGAACTGTACGCACACTGAAGGATTATCTTGAACTAACTTTTCTTAGGTACTAGATCTTGTTAGCATGTTGCTTTGAATTATATTGTTTGTTATTCTATTGCTTTGAATATGTTTTTGAAGTGAGATACCACCAGCAGCAGTCCTTGACCCTCTCTGTGTTGCAGTTATATTAATAAAGAGCATTGTTCCATCACCTGTTCATGTGAGCCCTTCAAGCACGGCAGTTGCCAGCAGTGGATAAAGGCATGGAGCCCCAGGAGGAGATTTCTCAGGCATGTGACCCTAAACAAGGCAGTCAAACTGCCCTTCAGCATAGTGAGCTGCTTAGTGAAGGGCCCCCAGAATAGGGCACTAACAGGCTGGCTGGGCCCAAGGGTCCCACTTTTCCTGCAGAGCTAACAGATTAATCAAATGCTAAGTGAGTAAATTCCCCCTTTTCATGTGACAGTACTATAAACAAAATCATACTCAGCATACAGAAACAACCTCTGGGACTGTTTATTAGCACAGATACAGTCACTAAGTTTAAAATAAGGAGGCCAAAATTGTCTGTCTTTTTCCTCGATGGATCCAGTGAATATTTTTAAGTCAAATACTGCTTAGTCTCACTTACAAGCTCCACACATCTACCAGCCCTCTCATACCCCATCACTTCAAATTTTGGTGCTGGGAGTCAATGTTTGCATCACTGACACACTGAGGTGTAGCAGTAGAAAAGTCTTCAGAAAGGAAAAATTAGCAGGATTTTAAAATTCAGGATACATTTGCCATCCACCTGTTTACACTTTCTATTGCCTCTTTATGAGCAAACCATGCTCCCTTGGTCTCATGCTCAGCCAGCCTTGGACCTTCAGAAGACCTTACAAAAACTCTTTATGACTACATATTCACAAAGTAACTATCAAAAGAAAGAGAAGGAGAAACAATTTCCAAATATAAACTCATTGAAACAAAATTAGGAAGCATGGGGAAAGGAAGGAACTCCATGCAGGACCATCTATAATTTGAATATTTTGTTGGTTTTTGCTTCTGTCCCTGAGAGACTGAAGATAAGGCAACTCCTTAAGTTAAGCCTCTCACAACTCTGATACTCCTTCCATATTCTGAATGTTTCAATTGGTATAAGGGAAGATGTTACTTATTCCTTCAAAACTTCTGCCCTCTCTGACTCTATGGAGTCATAAGCACAAATTCAGTGACTAAAACATTAGAAATGATATCCTGCTTGTATATCTGCTTCCCAAGATCCTCTCCTCACACTTCTCATGTGTGCCAATGGAGATTTCAGATACTAATTATTCACAGCTGTACATCATGGCCAGTGGCAGCCCTTCTGGAAATAAGCCTAATGAAACATGAAATATTATATCACAAAGCAACATTTACAGAGCAAAAAAGACCAATAAACAAAACACATGTTTATTTAGAGAAAGAAAAAAAAGAGATAAAATTAAGCAAGTTGAGCTAGATGCCCAGGAGTTCCCTTGCTCAAAGACTCATATCAAGATTTTTTTCATTTCATGTAACAATTCCAGGCTTATCTGATGCTACAGTATTAGTAGTACAGTATTCTACACTAAGAGACAAGGGATTCTATACTAAGACAAGGGATATTTTATCCTTTCCTGGTTTGTGCTGGTGGTTTTCTGTGTGATAGCTTACATGGTGTTATATTTCAGATTTGTGACTGTGGCACAAAAATGTATGCACAGTGACCAAATGAACACTGATAATATGGGGATTTTTTTTGTTACAACTTCCATAGGTAGCATTTCTGTGGGTCATATCTGTAGGTATTTTGGCTGTAAAAAAAGGGATAATATTTACCTTGCTCTCCATACTACTATGCATTTTTTAGATATTTGATTATTAATCATACTGTTGGTATTATTATCTTTGATCTGATTCTTAATAAAGACACTTCCTCTTTTTTAGCTTAACACTTGCCATCCCTATCAACATGAGCATGTACTCTTTTTTAGCTGTCACGTAGACGAATGTATTAATCTTTAAATCAATGTCAGCTGGGAGAGCAGATTTCTGAACATAACTGAAAATCTGCATTTCTTTTGTTGTGCAAAGCAGATTGTATAGCTGAGCTCTGCCTTCTCCAAGCAGAACATCTGTGAGTTCTTCTCCAATTCTTTATCAATAGATTTGGAGATACTTACTTTCCTATTTCCTTATTCCCTTTCCTGTATGTGTGAACAGTAAAGGCACACAGAAGGAAACACAGGGGAAATCAATCAACTCTTGCTGAGGTCAGCATTGACCACTGAAACTTCTGTAATAGAAATTTCCTGAAAAGAAAACATTTCCCCATCTGCCTGTGTATCTGACAGGCAGACTGAAGGAGAAATGGGCTAGGAGGCCTTCCAGCTGGCAAACAACCTAAATAGTGCTATTACAATGTGCTATTAATATTGTATATCTGAACAGTCACACAGATGTGACTTAACATCTCTATCTAAAAATCTGATACGAAACAAAACATCTGTTGTAATGTCTGCAACATATACAAATAAATGTTTATGTGGTTAGATAGACCTACAACATAAACTAAAATTGTTTGCCATAATGACAGTTGTCAAACGTGACTTAGGGTGCCTTTCAGTTGTATACTTAGGTTGTGGATTTGTCCTTCACAGTGTATTCTTTTGTTACATATCTTTTTACTATCTGTCACAATGGGTCTTGGTGCAGGAGTGGAGTTTCTGGATCTTATTTTGATGACAAATTCTTCCTTAGGCCAAAAATATCCATCCTAAAGCTTTCAGCTGAAGTGATTGCTACACTTATGTGGGCCCAATATCTCTGAATAATTGATAAAACCACCAAAAGGGAAGAGATGTGCATTTCTATTAAAGGATCACCTATCATGCAAGTTGTATAAAAGAAAATACACATCTTAAAGCTTACACAGCCAATGCCATCTCCTTTGGAATCAGGAGCTGTCAGCTGACCCTACCTTCCACAGCAGCCAACAAATGTTTGAGTTGAAGGACTTAGAAAAGTGCCTTAACTCCTTGTCCATGAGGTGAAGAATTGCTAGATAAAAAAGTGTGAACAATCCTCAGATACGAATTCTTGAAAACAAGATGAAAAAGAAGAAATATAATACGTGACCTAGCTTGAATATTTGTGCCAGTATTCAATCCTTAACTTATAAGACAATTTATTAATCTGGATGTAATTATCTGGCTGAGGCCAAGATAGCATGTCAATGACCACAGTATGTTATTCAATAATATTTCTATTAAAATAAGAGTTCACAACTTGAGTAAAAAAGACAAAAGATGTGCAATCAAATACTCCACATGTATATTCTTTTTATTTTGTAGAAACTCTGTGGTTTTGTCCAGCTTGTCATATGACTCCAACCTTAAACAATAACAGCAGGAGAGTCAAAATTGATGATTTGGAGAAGGAAAGCAGAAAGCACAAATGCTATCATCCTGCAACAAACCACAAAGACAGAAAGATATGTTTTGGATCACATCACTGTCAGAGATGTTAGATGATTGCAAGGGATAAAATGAAAGCAACTGATGAAACAGCAGAGCCTGATTCAGGATAAATTACAAGATTTAAGTCAGTAAAATGGGTCCATTAGTGAATCTGCTTACTTTCTGCACTTCAGTCAGTCTGAGATGGGCTTAATGTGTTTATTTCCCATTTTGCCCTTGTGTTTATCTCCTATCTTTTTACAATGTAACTTCATATTTCCACTTAGACTACAGTAATAAGAACATGCAAAAAAAGTCAAGTTTCATCGCTGTCAAATGTACATGAAATGGCTTTTTAAACCACACATTTTTAATGACATAATTTTCTGGATGGACCCAAACTTCTAATTCTCTAATTTAGATTCCTCATTGAAGAGGTGCATTTTACACTGAGAAGGGCTGACTTTGTTTAAAACAAGTCAGGTGTTGGGCTCTGTGTTTATGAAACTGGTTGATCTAAAGTTAGAGTTTCTTAAGAGCTGAAGAAGAAAGGATTCAAAGCTTTCTTTGATCAAAGACCTCAAGGACTGACATTAGAAACAGCAAAGGAAACAATAAAATGAAGCAAACAAAGCAATATTCCATAACTTCTGCCTGCCAATTCAACCTCCCAAAGCCAGAAATGTGGCAGAATATAGATTAGCTTATCAAATACATTTTTTAAAATGTCAGAGGTTTGTGTTATTGGTCTCCAGTTTATAAGATATTTACACATCTAAGTGGCTCAACATAAAGGAAGCATAACTTTGAATTTTACAGGACTACTTCTTGCAATGAAGTAAGCAGGTGTGGATTTGCCACCAGGAATCTGCACCCCATTGGTACAGTTTCATGGCTCAAAAAAATAAGCTCAAGGCCATGTGGGAAGGGAGAGGACCTACTGCCACCTGAAGTCCTCATCCAGAGCAGTCTTTTAATCAGCCCCAGTTAAACATCCATCTCCAGCACTGAGTTTAAACACAGGCTGGTAATTTAAAGTACAGACAGACAAGAAATAAACCTCTTAAATTAGTTTCAATATGAGGAAAAACTACATTTTTATTGGCATAAGAAACCTGAGCTCCTACTTCAAATAGCCCAAATCAATTTTCTGTAACCACTGCTGACTACTTATTATTTTCTTTCTTTTTGGCAATTTTACATTTAATAAGGTAGCTTTATCTTTTATGAAACTCATTTTTAATAAGGAAACAAGGTACAGAAAAATAATTTATTCAAAGTATTAGAATATACATTTCAAGTTTTTCTCTGATTATATTATTATAGAAATGAATATATTTCTATTTCAAATGAACTTAAAACAACAAATGTTAATAATTAATTATAATACTATACATTAAGAAATTTTAAACTATCATTTATTGACTCATTGAGCTTTTGTAAGTTGTTGCTGAAGTTACTTTTTTTTTAATTGAAAGAATGGAGTGAAATACTTTTAACTAAATTATCATATTCCTCTTTATTTATGAAGTACAACAAGCCATTTCATGTATTAAGAAACTTTCTATTCATCCAAATGCCAGCACCTACAGATTTTCTATATTGGCATATCCACTGCTGTTATCCAGAATTCTTTAAAATGCAACTTTCACTGAATATTTCGAAACTTGTTCCGTGAGGAATATCTATTATGTCTTATTAGAAATTATTTAGAAACCTGGTGTTCAATGTATAAATCTGTGTTTCAGTCTTCTTCCAAGATTAACTTGATACAAAGAATAAATAGAAAGGTAATTGGGGCAGAAATGAAATATTTCATTCCCCTTTTCCTAAATCTGCTACAATGGGAATATTAGAATGGAAAGAAATATGTTATAATTGCTTAAGGATACACAGAACATCTTTATCAGATAAAAATATCTTTACCAGATACTGTGTAAAGATTTTCATTTGATGATAACAATCAAAATATTTTAGAGTTAGTGCCGCAATTCTTGGCTTTGGAAAATGTGACTACCCAAAAATGTAATTAATGTCACTGAATTAAAAGACGGTTTTAAACTTACTGATTTAAAATTGACATGACTTAAAATCAATCCTTTCTAGATCCTGTTCAGTGAGACTCTGACTTCTAGAAAATTATTTAATCTGATGATGTTTCCTTCATTCTAATTTTGAAAGCCAATTGTGAAAAAGCTACTGAAATAATTTATTGTATTAAGTATAATTATTGTCACTAATATTATTTATCAAGTAACTGTGGGTCAGCAATACATCACTGATAGATAATTTTTCCTGTGAGAATCCAAAACTGAAATTTTGAGCTGAATTTTCTCAGCCTCAGTTGTATACATTGCACAAGTCACAGGCAATCTTCCATTTCTACATCAGACCAACACAATTTTTAGGTTTCATTTTTGAGCAGAAATGTTTGTGTGCATGAAATTTTTCCTGCTTGTGTTCTCCACCTTTCCTTTGTTACATCTTATGTAGACCTCTGACAAACACCCACAAGGAGATCTCTAACAAGCAGCAGAAATAGTATTATAGGAACTTGAGTCTCTTCCTTTCAAAATACATCTGTGTCAGTGTTTTAATGCCAAATTGAAAAATTTATAGTGCAAATCTCTTCTGACCAGTACAATATACTGAATCCAGAGGCAGCTGCCTACCCCCAGCAACAGTGCAATATCTGGACACAATTAGTACAGAAATATCAGCAGTTTTCAGAGTAAAGTGCAGGATGAAGCAGGTTACAGTGTCCTGCCACAAATCACCCCACAAGGTAGGTCCTTCTAAATAGATGAATCAGTGTAAGAAACTCATTATCCAAGTAAATCTGTGCTGCAGAGATCTGAAATATGCAGGAGAGTAAATGTAAATTAGGCTATGTACTCTCCACAAGTACACAAATCCATACTCCTATGCTCAAATGTTACAGTACAGCACCATTTAGTTTCTTCACAGAGATAAAAATGTAGCAAGAAAGTCAGAAATTTCCATTACTGAGCATGCTCAACTTATTCTAATGTAGAGCACGTGAGGGAGGTGAAAGTTTGCAGAGCAGGGTATCAGTTCCTACAATTGGTATCAGTGCATGGCTGCTCCTCCCTGGAGGTGCCCTAAGGTGCTGCCCTGTGCACCCAAGGCCCTCATATTGTGCTCCACGGGGCTCTCCTCCTGCAGTGGAAGAATCCCTGCACCCCAGCTCCCCACCCATGTCCCCAGAGCACCCAGTGTCCCCATCAGCAGTGCAACTGGCTCCCAGACCACGCCCAGCCAGACAAGTCTGCAACAGCTCAGGGTAGACACCATGCAGGCACAATATTAAGTCCATCAATAACTTGCACTGAGACAATTCTACGCACATTTATAGTCAAAGAAGTCCTCTAAATAGCCAGGAGATAGGCCAAATACCATAAAAGAACCTCACAGGAAACAACTTCCTCCTAATATCTAAACTTACTCTCTTCTAGTTTGAAGCCATTCCCCCTTGCTCTATCACTACATGCTCTTGTAAACAGTCTCCATCTTTCTTGCAAGCTCCCTTCAGGTACCAGAAGGCTGCAATTAGGTCACCCTGAAGCATTCTCTTTTCTAGGCTGAACAGTTCAAATTCTCTCAGCCTTTCCTTAAAGGAGAGGTGGTCCATCCCTCTAATCATCTTGGTGGCCTCCTCTGGACTTGCTCCAATGAGTCTACCCTCATACTAATGAGGCGCTGTTTTTCCTGCTCATAGAGCAGCTGAGTAAGAGTCCAAGGACATTGCCACTTCCATAATGGAGCTAAAGCATTGCAGCACAGGCACTAGGGGCTGCAATCAGGCATTACTAATGTGCTCAGTAGCTTAGGTATTAAGTTCACTAAAGAATAAAAAAGGCATGGAAAGAACACGTAGGCAAAATGTAATGGATAGCCACAGGTGGGAGGAAAAATCAGCTTTGAATTCTCCCTAGAATAATTCCTTGCATAAGACTTTATATAAGCTGACAGCCTTTCATATTCTCAGAATAGGATCCCAAAACTCACTGGGAAGGTCTGCACCCTCCAGTAAGAATGGCCCCAAGACTGCACTCACTAACTACCACACTGTTTATTATGAGGGAAAACAGGGACAGCCAGTTTCAAGTGGGGTCAGAACCCAGTTTTGACAACATTTGGGACTTTGATGTTACCCACAGGGTCAGTTTACAACCTGACAGCCTACAGAGGCACATCACTCCCTGCCTGTGACTGTGTGGGAAACAGATATACAAGCAGGGGCTGGAAGCAAAGCTGACCTTGATCAAAGCCTCTCTGGAGTCCAGTCTTTTAAAGAAAACAGAATATTCCCAGCTGTCTGTGCCTCCTGGAAGTGCTGCTCTACAACAGTACAGGTGCAGGCAAAACAGGCAGCACCAAGGCACCCTGCCAGGCCAGAGGTGTGTTTGAGCACACTTACTTGCCAACAGCCCCACAAAGAAGGCTGGGCTCCAACAGAACTCTCCAAGATGAAAGGAAAAACTGTGCAACCTGTTTAGCTTTTGCCATGTGAGAGCATTTTTGCTCCAGAGGGCTTTTATATGTTCCAAGCCACCCAGCTGTTTCTATGAAGGAGACCTATGCTCAGCATCTCATTTCAAAGTGAGTCAGAGGCACAAGCAGCAGGAGAAGGTAAAGGTTTGGTTTCACATGCCGGGCTAGCACTCATCTCATTTGTTTCATTATTTGGAACCATATGCCCAACGGAAGAAACAGGGAAACAATAATAAGTGCATTATTTTAGAGCAGTGCCCAAGGGACTTGTCATCTGACATTCAGCGTTGCCAGGATTCCCAGTGCAATGAGGACAGTTACATTCCCTAGCTTCTCTTCCCAACTCAGTAAGTGGCACACCTGCTTCATGGAAGATAAGAACAGCTTTTGATTTGTGTTTCAACTTCTAGAGTAAATAAAGTTGTCTCTTAAGACCTTGAAAAAAATATTGACAACATGACATGACCATATCCCTAAATACTCAAAATTCTTAGCCCAGGAAAGCAAACCCTTCTTTCGATAAAAAAGTGCAATGGTGTTTCAATCTAACCTCATGTTTCAGAGAGTTTCAGATTGGAAAAGCTAGTTATCATAAATCCAAATCTCTTTATAGCACATATTTTAGATAAGGAGGAAGGAATCAACAATATTCTCACTGGATAGACATAGTAACATTTTGCATGTAAGCCATGTGCCAAAGTTTACAGGAGGAAATAAGTAGCACACAAGACAAATCCAGACTTTAGAATATTTTTGTAGAGTTTTCTGACAAAGTGAGGCTCTTTTTTTGCATAAAGAACCACTGTGGTGACTTGGCACAGCATCCTTAATTGAAGTTACCAACAGACAGGAAGGAAAACCAAAATCTGCCGTGGAAGGAACCTGCTGGGCAACCCCAACTAGAAGGGCAGAGAGGTGACACATCTGCACACAAGCTGAATCCTCAAGGTTTGAAACAGAGTGAACAAACACAGGTAGCCTTTAGAAATGTTGTAACGTCCTTAAAAAGTCAGGAGGTTCACTTACCTCACCATTTCATAAATCCAGTAGAGAATATTTTCTACTCTTTCATAACAGAGAGTATTGCAGACATACAGAAAGCTCCCTCAGCTTAACCCAAATCAGGCTCTGGATGTGCTTAAACACTTTCATATGCGAATACATCTTATTTCTGAACCCACAGAGATTACCAGCTGAGAAGTCCTCTTGATCCAGATGGTACAGGGAAGGCACCAAAGAAGGTGGAAATGAAGGATAATTACATTTGGCTGCTCAGCTTTATTTCAGCTGGGGTTTTGTTTGTTTTTGTTTGTTTTGTATTTGTGTTTTGGGGGGTGGGTGTTTGGTTGGTGGTTTTTTGTGTTCCAATTCCTTTATTATTCAGGTAAAATTGCAACAATACCACACACCATGGGGAGGATATGAAAAAATTCATGTGCCCATTTGTGCACTTTTGTGCTATTCATGTGTTCACTTGTTCACACTGCACTAAGCAGGTCCAATATATGTAGGAGAATAAGAGAAAATTCCTCTGGAGCAGGTCAATGCTGAAAGGGGACTGAAAGTTTTTAGAAGACAATATAGGTCATACAGTTAATTCAGAATTAAGATCATGATGTAGCTGACCAAGGAAAATACTGTATTATTTTAATTTTTCTGCACAAATCAATTACTTGTCCATGTCTTGGCCTGGAAATTAGAATCATTAAAGTGCAGTGATTTGTTTGTAAACAGACCTAACACACAGCCTAGAAAATAAAACTTAAAAGTAGATAGTCCTCAACAATCAGCTTCTAAATGAGGGAGTTTCACACACAGACATTTTTGCATCAATAAAAAAGCCCCAAGAGTCATTCCTCTCCCTTTCCGAGAGCACAGCACATTATTTCTGGCTGGTACCTCCTGCTGATTTTTAATCACCTCTGTTCTGCCTCACCAGCTTTCCTGCCCTGCTGGGCACCAGCTCGAACTACCCATCCACAGCAATCAGAGCCCTCCAAGGCACACCAGGACCATGAAGGCACTAAACCTGATTCTCACCTGTTTGAACTTGATCCTCTTTCCCCCTGCTGGGAACAGGCCTAAACAAGGTCATGCCCAAAGTCATCTGAAACTGAATTGCTGCAAGGCAAACTCTGCTGATGGGAAGTGGCTTTCAGCAGTTTTTTAGGCCAGAAAGGACCAGCGGACCACAGAGCCTGACCTGCTTGACAAAGGCTGCTGCAGAGAGTAGCTGCTGGGAAAAGGCACCTCCTTCTAACCTGGACTGAGGCCAGGGCAAGTCTAAGATCAGTGTCTCCAGCCCCTGACTGAGAAGAATGAGGCTGTTCACAGGATGGCAAACATCATTTAGTTTCTTTCCTCTCAATAAAATAAGCCAGCTCAGTTTGCCCTTGAAATTTATTTTATTAGACTCCATGTCCCCAAGGCAACCAAGCCTCTAAATCCTTGAAATTTCCTCCTCTCATCCCTTCCACAGCCCTGTCCAGGGAGAAGAGGCTTAATGCTTTTCTGACAGTTTCTTCTCTTTTCAATCTCTTTTTTCCCCTGGCTTCTCAGGCTAGCCAGCTCTAGGCCTAAGGCCCTGGGTTCATAGCATACCTTTGAAATTCTTGTTTCCCCCAGGTAAAGATTAAATCACAAAACAGATATTAGGCAATAAGGAAGTAGATGAGCTATTACAGGCTATGACTTACAGGGACTAGACTGCAGCTACCTCCATCCACCTCCTCTTATAACATTCTCTGGAAGCTCTACATTCCCTCCCCTACAAGCTGGTGAGTGCTTGTAAGAGGAAGGCACAGTAGAACTCTGACAAGGTTCCTTACTCTGCACACGCCACCTACATGACAAGCCAAGGTCTGGAGAAAGGACGAGCATCTTCCATGATCCACCTGTCACCCTACTCAGAGGAGAAGTGAATGGACACAGCCTAGAGGAGTTAGGCAGACCTTTGGAGTATGATCCAGCTGATGAGTTGTTAAGCTGATCTGCAATGAGATCTGAGCTCCATCACAAAGAAAAAACAGGAGTGGATTATGTTTAGTCACAGGACGTAGAAAGAAGAAAACAAGTAAGAGTATGAGAGTGCTTGAAAGATGAAGAATAAATCCCAATTGTGAGGTCATTGTGAGGTCAACCAAGCCTGTGATGGAAGGATTGAGGCACAAATTTGGAGACAGAATTAAAGAGTTTGCAAACTTCCCAGTTCCAGTTCTCTATAAGGGAACTTCTGCAATTCTTCAGGGAGCACCAGATATGCCAAACAATACAATATACATACAAATCTTACCTAAACACAAATAACTGTAGCAAACTGCCACTGAAAAATGCTACTGCTAATCCAAGGCATAGTCCAGCTCCTACTTATTTCACAGTAGCTGTTTTCTAATGCCTTTGAGACCTAGGCTTTGCAGGTTCTTCTACACCTAATGGAACAACAGAGCTCTATCCACTGTCAGAGCACAGGAAACCAGCAAAGACAAGTGGTGCCTGAGAACTACAGCGCCCTCTTCACAGACAATTTGAGGAACAGTGCACTGCTGCAGCAGTAATTCCCTCTTTTGCTAGACCCAGACTTTTTCTCTTTTGGATTTAAACTGCTCAATACTTTTAGAACCTTTTGAGAATCTCTGGAGAGAAGGGCTATGCAAGAGAAGAGTCTTAGCTTACAACAATCTGTTAGTTGCACATGACAAGAGGAAGCAAAATAACTCACAGCTGGACTGACAGAGAAGAGATGGAGCACAGTAAGGACTGAGATAAATAGGCAGGGAAGTCCCTGAATCTTGCAACTAGCATCAATCAGGTGACTCTGATCCTATTTCATTTGGGGTTGCATCAATATCTGCATAGCCCTGAAGTACAAACTACCCCATCAAGTAGAGATTATCAACTTTCCTCGTGTATGTCTTTGACCCTGTGAGAGTGATGGTCTTCATTTCATTCTGTATGCAAAATAAGGAAAATACTCATTTTAAGAAGGGAATGGAAGAAAACAGTGTTCTCTGCCAGTAAATAAGCCAGTGCACAGAGATCAAACAGATAATCTGACTCTAGACCTGGGACAAGCAGGTAGCTTTGCTGGCCATGGGGCTATGGCTGGTTTGGGCTGGGTTTATGGAGGAAAGGAGGGGGAAGGCATTCACCATGCCTGGTGAGCTTTGCTGCACAGGGTGGGGAGCTGCACATGAGGCTATGCTGAAACATGGGTGAGGGATATAGAGGTCCATGACTGCAATGAATGCAGCAAAAATGGGTGCAAAAAATATGATAACCATGGGAGGGAGCTCTTAATTTATGGCTGTCTTAGACATGATGGGGGTTTCTGCAGCCCTCAGTGAGAGATAAAAGTAGTTTGCAAAGAAAAAGTGAAACAGCATTTAACAGTTTGTAACAACAAAGAATAAAATAAATGCTAACTTGAGGGGGAGAATATTCCCATCTCCCTTGCCTCCCACTTGTATCACTCACTGCAGTGAACTCAGGCGAATAATACAGACTGATGCATTTGTCTAACATGTGGTTTCATACTCATTGTCATTATAACAGAGGAAAAAAATATAGAATAAATAAACCTCAAGGACCCTTTTTTAGAAAGTTCAGAGTGGAACATTTTCAAGTGTGGGTATTTGCTACAGCACCCTGTAAGCTCTTTTTTCCTTGTCCCACTCATTTAAGCCTTCATCTGCACAGTGAAGCTCCTGCTATTATGAGCTTGCTGAGCAAATGGTTAATACAGAAACCAGCTTCTAGAAAAACACTACTTCTTAATCTGTATCTATTTGAGGGTACAGCTGCAAGAGCACCAAGTTCCATTTCATTGCACAGGTGAGGATCAAGTGCTACGATAAGTTCCAAGAAGCTCTAAAACACTTTGTGGAACAGGATGTGGCCCAAAATCATCAGATTAAAGTCACCGGTGTGAAGCAAGACAATGTATCTCACCAGTGGTGTGGTTAGAAAGTGTGGCAGCTCTTCATCTTCAGAGATGAAGTAGAAAAGTACCTATTCCAGAGGCTACTGTAATTCTCTTTGAAAGTAGAAAAAAAATACCCTCTCCAAAAAAAAACCCAAAACCATAGATTTCTCTTGCAAAAATTCTTGAATGATCTCTTCCTGTCTTCTTCTCTGTGTTTTGTGGAGGGGGAGGGTTTGTTTGGCAGTAATTGGTTGGTTTGGGAGGGCTGATTTTTGTGTTTGGTTGGTTGGTTTGTTTCAGTTTGTTTTTTTTTTTAATTTTGTGTTTTCTTGGTCTATAATTTGTTTGAGGTTTTTTGTTTTGTTTTGGTGGGGTTATTTTGTTTGGTTGATTGGTTTGGGGGTGGGTTTTTTTGATTTGTTTTTTGTTGTTTTTTTTTTTCCTGGAAGCCACAGGAAAGCCAATTAAAATTTGTCATGTTTAAGTACAGTGGTAGGACTTTCATGAAGTGTTGGTTATTAAAAACGCTTACAAGGATAATTATTGTTTTAAACAAATGCATTTTTTAGAAATCAGCTATTTAAGGGAAAAAAACAAAACAAACAAAAATCAGAAGAAAAATCCCATGATTTCTTTTTGAAAAGATGAAGAAGGTAATTTTCAAAAAAGGAATTTTGCATTATTCATGTGTCCCTTAATTTATATGGTTTGGTTTTTTAAATCCACTATCTTTAATCTGATTTCAATTTATGGTTAAAAAAAAGGCAAAAATCGCTATGAATTTTCCAAAACCTAACATCTCAACAGCAGAAAGACTAAAGATGGTGCCTCCACTGTGGGGAAATCCAGAAGAAAAGGGATATTCAGTGCAGCAGGTGTGACAGCACATAGGAGCTGCACAGCTGCAAGCCTGTGGATGCACAGTTTCCTTCGGCATATGAAAACACATGCTGAGGAGATGGAACAATTCCTGGGTGGAGGGAAGAGAAGTCAGCAGGTAAAAGACCAAAAGCTGAATCTAGGCTTATTGGTTCTGCTTATTGCTCTGCTCCCTGGAAGTTGGTTCTTTATTATGATTGTTTTACACAGCCTGCTCTTCAACAGTTATAATGACAGAAGTATTTAATGGCAGTAAGAAGAACAAGTCTGTATGCTTGTAAATAACAGCATACATTGTTATGTTTGAAGCCTACAAATATCACTGATGTGTGTTCTTGTACCTGTAACTCCCCCTTTCCACTAACAATCTTAGCTCTTCAGCATATTGCCTGTGATGACTGTCATGGAGCAAAGGCATCCAACCATTTACAGTTTGGCCAAGGGACTATGTCTGAAGTGTGAGGCACTGCTGAGAAAATTGTTACTCTCTGAGAAACATAAGTATCTGAACTTCTTCAGTTTTCTGAGAAAAGCTCCGGTTTACCCAGAAGCAATGTATTGGTTCTGATCCACTTCCAGTGCTTTAAACACTGACTATCCACGGCTCTGCTAAAGTCATTTATTTTTCACAGAAATGTCTTTATGTTTCTCCTGAAGACTAATAGCATAAGACTTGGTTCCCATCCTTGATCCTGCAGATACAGCACACACAAAAAGAAGCGCTAAATGAAATCTGCATTCTCTGTTTTATGTCACGGCTGAGGAAATGGAAAAAGAAATAACAACAAAAAAATCCAACAAAACAAGGAAGAAAACGGTTATTCATATAATAGAATTATAGAATGGCCTGTGTTGGAAGGGACTTTATCTAGCCCAACCTCCCCTACTTTGGGCAGGGACACCTTCCACTAGGCCAGATTGCTCAAAGCCCCATCCAACCTGGCCTTGAACACTTCCAGGCATGGGGCATCCACAGCTTCTGTGGGCAGCCTGCTCCAGTACCTCACTACCTTCTGGGTAAAGACTTTCTTCCTAATGTCTAACCTAAGACTACCCTACTGCACTTTGAAGCCACTACGCGCTGTCCCATGACTACTTGTCCTCGTATAAAGCGCTCTCCAGCTCCCTGTAAGCCCCCATCTGGTACTGAAAGGCTGCTGGAAGGTATCCCCACATGGACTGAGAATATTCCACAAAGTCCCAAAGATATTTGACTCCTGTCTCACCATGTACAGGATTTAAGTACATTCACAGAATTGAGCTATAGTCACCTCTGTGTTCTTCTGCAGCAATAGCACTGAATGGGGTTTAATTGACTTCCCACAATGGATTTTTCAAAGAACCAAAAGTCACAAAACTGGGATTATAAAGATGAGGATATGAGTATTCCTTCTGTAGATCTTGGGTGTATGTATAGCTAAACAAAAGGTCATTGAACTAAAGCAAAACAAGATAGCATTGAATAAAAGAAAGAGCAAAGATCTCTGGGCCCTCTCAAACCAAATAATTTCCAGTGTAATTTTACGTATCTGAATACTTCCAGTAGAAGGACTAAAGAAAGATTTTGACTGATTTGATTTCTGACTATTATTTAAAAGCACATAATACATCAAGAAAAGATGGCAGGACCAGGGAAAAGCTGGCAGGAGAAAGCTGGCAGTGTAGTAGTAGAAACAGATGGTCTACAGGCAAAAACTCTATTATGATTAAGAGAAAGTATTGTTAATAGGGTTACATTTCTAAAGAAGGAGTTCTGCCAAAACCAGCACAAAACAGAGTAGCTATTAAAAATATGATTGAAGCTATCAATTTAGGTTAGAAATCATCTTTCAGCTGAGATGTGAGCACTGAGAATGTGTTTGCTTCTACCCCATTACAATATGAATTAAAATACTAAACACAAACTACTATTTCAGGTACTTATGAAATCAGAATGAAAATTATAGAGCAAAAGTGGTGAAAAATGGGAAGAAAATAATGGAAACATCACAGATGAATGTTACTTGCTGTTAACTCTTCAACCAGTACTCCAAGTGTTAAGAAACAATGTATAATCTAAATACATTAAGGCCCCATACATTCCACCTAACTTCACTTATTGTGTCCTGCAAAAGACACATGTACAAATTGCTCCTATAGATAATAATGACAGATACTTATCCCCTGAGGGTGACAACGTCCTTCCTAAAACCATTTAACTGAGATAAAGCCATGTTAAAGATGAGCTTCTTAAGCCCCCTCCAAAACTCACTGAATGCCCTCATTTAGTCTTCAAGAGTCATTAAGTGACCTGATGGCACAAATTCAGCTTCAAGGGATTGCTGAACATCCACTAAAGACTCTCATTTCTAGGAGTGCATATGAATTTAGTTATTCATTAAGATCTTGGCCTCTCTTTTTAAAATCTGACTACAGAATGAGAAAATCCAGTACTACAAACCCTGATATGTGAAGTCTCAATACTAGGCAAAACTCTACTCACTGCATATTTATTTTCCTTTAGCAGGGTTGCTGTTATGAAACAGGGTGCATACCACAATTGTTATAGTTAAAAATTCTTGACCTTGTAAAAAATTAAGAAAACTATTACATTTAGCAGCTGTCCCTGGTTCAGGATAACTACTATTCAGCAACAACTGAAACATCCAGCTGTTATCAACATTATTCTCATGCTAAATCTGAAACACAGAACAGTACCACCCACTAAGAAGAAAATTACTCCATCTCAGCCAAAACCAGGACACTCTCATGATTTCTCTAGTCCTTGCACTGACAGCTGTTCACAAGCCAAGGCATCAGACAGCCTCGTGTTTATCTACTCACACCAGGACCAGCTGGGTTTCTCTACAGAGCTGTAGAGGGCACGTGAGAACATTCTGCTGTGAGGTTCTGGAAGAAGATGTCAGCTGAGGCGCTGCTTTGTGAGTGGCCTGAAGGTCCATAACTGGTCTGACAAATAGTTGCAGGCCTAAAACCACTGAGTTGTAGCAATGCTGTCCAATAACTTAGACCACATTAGACAGGGAGGACAGCTAAACCAGGGTGTTAGGGTGGGCACAGCGCATGGAAAAGGGCAGTTCTGATACAACTGTAGCAAGCAGACACACCTGCTATCAACACTAGGTTTACATTAAACTGCAATTAACTTTTTGTCTTTTCTACAAATTAAGCCTCTCTGATTGCCGAGTTGCTTTCTTGGGCCACATTCTTTGCACAAAAAAGTCAACACCAGTCCCCACCACCCCCCCCCAAAAAAAAAGAAACAAACCACCCAACACAACCCCAAAACAAAGAAGCTAAAAAGCAAACTAAAAAAAAACAAAACCAAAGCAAAGAAACTCTGACACAACCCTTTACAAACTCTTATTCCTCTTTGAAACCATTGCATTTCAGTTATGCCTGACTGGCAGGAGGCATTCTGGATCTGGATCTAAAGGTGTGTTCAATCTTGCTTCTCCCAGCACAGTGATACCAGCTTTGGCCATATCATGTCACAGAGCAAACACAAGAGTTCTGACAACATCCACTGCCCATAGGAAATAGCAGCGATACCCCCACACAGCTACATGTGAACATGACAAACCATCCACAGCTGCTTGGGAAGAGCCAAGGTGTTCATGTTTCCATCATCCTTCAGCTCACAGTTCCCCTTTCCAGTGGTTCATTGGTCAGCATGGTAATTCCACATGTCACTCTGTGTCCCTGCAGTGCGGCTCAGCTAAAGGTCTCCAAACCGAAGTGTGAAGTGACAGGAACATTTATTACAGGTTTCCACTAAAGCACAAAAGCTCTCACTTTCTGCAGCTTGCAATACACCCAAGTCCCAGCACAGAAGCAAGTGCAACCACAGTGGGTTTGAGCAGGAAAAGCCTTTGCAGGGGGGCTAGTGGGCTAGTGAAGGATGGGTGGGGGAAAGGAGTGGTTCTCTCTCACTAGAAAAAGTACTGCCACTCAAATTTTCCACTTATACTCAGGGCCTCCATGACACCATACAAATGAACACAAGAACTGACCACTGAATGACAAGATATAAACCCTGAGAAAGGGGGCTGACAGTAGACACTTTCTGCTCTGCCTTGACACAGAAGCCACAGCGATGAAGCTCCACACCGCTGCGATCCTGCTCCTCTTCTGGCTTGGCATCTTCACTGTGCACACAGTCAAAGGTAAGTCTGCAACTCGACAGGAACACAGGAATTGCTCCACATTACACCTGTGGTCTCCTGAGCAGGATTCATCCTCACAAACGGATGACTGATAAATCAAAACACACAAGAAGTCCAGATGAAAACTGCAAGAAAGGCAGCTTCATGGGGGATTTCATCTGATGTCCTGCCAGACAGTGGTTGGTTTCTGCTTTAATGCAAGGAGAGATCCTGTGCCTGAGAGCATGTAAAGGGTTTCTCTGCAATGTCCCCCCTCTTAAAGTCAAAGAGTCTTGAAGGCACAAGGACTTTTAGTCTCACTGATGCCATATACCTGTGTGTAGGGTAGGTTAACAACATTTCATGAAAAACCTTTCTTGAATAAGATGTACATTTTTCTTTTCCCAGACAGATTACTTCTATATGAATTTTATTGTATTAATTGTTGTTTGTCTTTAACTATATAGCCTTAATCCCTCTAATACCAGTGTTTTAAAAAGTTCTTCCGTTCTATATCACATATTGCTTATTGTCTTGTTTCTAGACAAATCTTTTGGTACAGAGAGTACAGACAGGGAAACTATTAAGGAGAAGTAAAAGGGGGAGAAACAGATTTATACAGTACCTTCTCTCTTTCCACTGAATCATACAACTGGACATCATTCAAACCAATAATGAACACTGAATGAGCCACGTTTATTAGCTATGCTTTAAAGAAGTTTATCTGCAGTGCTGGCTAGGTCAGTAAATTTTGGCTACAAGTACCATGTGAAAACACACATTACAACACATTATCAAAATTAGATTCACTCAAAAAAGCACATAAAAATCACACAAAATACTGATGTGCAAGCCATATGCAAACCCACAAATATGCACTCAGAAACACAGAGAAAAGGTTTCCTCAGTAAACCACACCAAAAA
>VZTB01002445.1:7359-39570 GCA_013397245.1 Thryothorus ludovicianus
TTTTTTTGAAGGCCTGGAGGGTGGGAAGGAGAAAATGTGAAGAAAAGACCTTCTCCCCATTCAGTCCCTTCAGATTTCTCTTCTAGCTCAGGATCTCCCAACACAATTTAAAGGCCATCCTCTTTCTTCCTCTCACTATCCCCAGTTTTCAGATGCTGTGGAAATTAATTAATTTACCACTGGATGTTGTAGCATGCCGGATATCTTTAGCTCTCACTGACATCAGTGGACAGCTAGCAGGAGATTAGACCCATTATGTGCACTCCACGTGTGGCTAGTGAGAGTAAAAAGAATGAACAGTGCAATATAAGACTGGATGTTTAAGAGCCATCTTAGTGATGATGCAAGTCCTGAGAGTGAATCTCGACTTGTCCTAGTTCCCAGGATTAAAATAAACACACCCTTGAGCTATGCACAGTTTGAGTGTGTGTATAGATGAGTGTGCATATCTACTTCTATAAAGGTGTAGAGAAAAATATAGGCAGCAAATATTTTAGCCAGAATTTATACTCATTTTCCTACGTTGTCTTTTTTTTTCCACGTTATTTCTTTCCATCTCTGCTACAGCAATAGATTTGTCTTCCCTAAAGACATTTTGCTGCAGTCCAGTAAACTGAATTCTGTTTAACTAAGGCGAAGTGTGAGCATGACATCATAGCAGGGAACAATGGAGTGCATCACTGCTGTCCCTGACCATGCAGCAAATTTCAGGGCAGCATTTACAAAGATCAGTACGGGCATGCATCTATGTTTACAGGCACATGTAAAATGCAAAATGCATTCAGGTAGTGGCAAAAGCAGGAAAGACAAAGCACTGGGGGGATTTTGTTTGTATATTCAAGTGTTAACAGTCTGAGAGCTTTGTTCAAACCTGGGGAGAAAAGTCAACCATCCCCCATGAGAATAAATCCTCCCTTCCTTCTCTAAACATGGGTCTCTGCTTTTCAAAACTGCATACCTGCTTCTTTCCAATATACGCGAACAGTGTTAAATGAAATATTAAAACAGGACTTCAAGCCATATTCAACAGATAATCTGGTTAACCACCTGCTGGTTAACCTGTAGCTTTTAAAAATAAACACCACCACTCTTACTTATTTTACTTTCACTCCACTTTGGTTTTACTTATTTTTTTACTGTATTCAGTTTTAAAGCTTTTTGGTTGTGAATGTGTTAATCAAAGATTTGAAAGGAGAAAGTAGTCATTTGAAAAACATACAAGAGAAAATTTTTAAGGAGTAACAGAGAAATACGCACTATAATTGTGTGTACACACACACATACCCACCCACCCCTATACCTTTTCTGAATTCTCTTTTAGCTTATATTTTCAAGAGAATTAAAGCATATTAAAATCAAGATAAAAGCCACTTGTATACATTTATGAAGCAATTTAGAAATTACAAACAAGGCCGTATTTCACAAGGTTTTGCATCACAATGAGCTAGGCCAAAGGAAATATTTCTTCCTGATTGCTCAGGATTATTATTTAAAAAAAAAAAAAAAAAGTCAAGTTAATTGTAATTCTATTGTAATATCTTTACCTGATTCTCTCTGGGTTCTTGCCTATGGTTGTCATGGTAATTTGATAATTCTGGCTTGTTCTCTACACATTCTGTTTGTCTCACTGGATTTCCTGATTATTCAGAAAACTCTTAAAAAACCTTCCTGTCTCTCTCCCTCTGCCTCCATTCTGGCTCAATCCTGCTTTTTTCATTCATTTAGCATAGAGGAATGTGTAGTATTTGGCTACTAATCTGCTACGGTGAAGTTGTTTGCTCCACTTACCTGAAAATGGAGATAATGAGATAAGCATACATACTAGAACTTTTCTTAAATGATCTTCCATAGTCTATGCTAGGGGATAGAGAGGAAATGTGGAAAGATAACTGCATATAGATTTCTTGTAAAGTACTTGGATCTTAATCCTATAGATTTTATTTAGGGTTTAACTGCTGCATTTCTGACAGCAGAAACATGAATTTAACTTGTTTCCTTTTCAAGTGTGACAGACATATTTGTACCTAGAGCGAGAGTCAGAATATATTCTCTCTATATGACAGAGTAGAAGCAATATTTTTATTCAGAGGTTCAGGTGACAATTTATGCCAAAAGAAACAAATTGATCATGCTTTGAATGCACCAGTGAAACTCAAAGAAAAATGCACACAGCTAAGTAATATCTTTGCTACTCAGCAGAAAAGGTTTCGGTAAATCACATGTAGGAGATCTAAAGTAAAAATATTCTTAAATTTACTTTAAATTCCTATTTATTTATGTATTTCTACAATGCAGACACTGCAGAAACTCAATAGACTATACACTTCATACTTAGCACAAAAATTATGCCCTCTGTTTTCTGAAAAGAAGACTGAGGAGGGCAATGATCTATTTTACATTCTGCTAACACCTAACTATTTTTATGAAACATATACAGTAGCATTTATTATTTGAGCAATCATAAATATTTACAAAGAAATTATAGTCTTGAAACCAACCTAGATGCTGATGCTTTTTTTTCTTTTCCTAGAATATAGTTTGTTTACATACCTGCTAATTGTTAAAATGCAGTAATCTGTAGTGACCTTACTTTTATTTGTGTAAATTAGTAAAGTCTTGCTGCACAAATTATGAAAGTTTTGCCATGTAATTGTACTAGGCTCAGCTGTTTCATTTAAAAGTCAGTGTGCTCCAGTCCAATTTTTTATTACTGTTATCTTTAGTTCTGTGAAGCCTTGGAACATTTCCCAGTCTGGATCTACAGAAAGTTTCCCAGGAAAATGTATAAAGAGCCTGTGTTCTGCTTTACTCTGCAGTGCCTATGTGCTTTTGGTGAGCTAGGTCTTTGAAGACCCAGCCCATGCATGGAGTCCAGTCAGGCTGAAAAATTTAGCAATTGAGATATTTAACAATCCAAAATCTCTTTTAAACAAAGGTGTGGTTTAGCAGGACTGGCTGCTTCTGACCTCTTTCAGTCTCTTATTATTGCAGCTGCTATGATGTAAGGCTGAGTATGGTAGAGCTAAAGTAGCTGAGGCTCAGGGAGAAATGCTGAGAACAGCTGTTTTACTGTAAACATTAACAAGGATTTGACTTCATTTGCAAGCTGGGAGCATTCACAGTTTCTGCACAAATAATACTTTGGGAATTTGTTCTAGATGTTCACAGCACACACAAAAATTTATCCCTTCTATACATTATTGCAGCTTTGAAAGAAGCAAATTCTCTACAGAGAGATGCATTCCATTAAAATCAACAGGGAATTTTTCACATTAATACACAGCTTCACACAGACGGTACAGACATACACACAGGGAAAGAAGCAATATTTATCTGCTTTAGCTATTTCTAAAGCTCCTATCACATTAATGTCTAAGTGCCAATTTGATACCAAAAATACTCAGTTGAAGCAGACACTGATGTCTGCTGATTATTACAGAGCTACAAACAGAATTCTATCCAAGAGGGCAGAGAGGGATTTGAATGCTTTCCTCCTAGCTCGGTGCTGCAATTCATGGATGTTAGGAAACAAATTTCAGACCTCATTTCCTTCATTACATTTTCGAGGCTGCTTTATTCTGAAGCAAATGAAAAATCTCAGACAAAGTGACCTTTGCAGGGAGCAGGGGGACATTCACTGACATCACATGCATCTGCATATGCACACACAGGCTTTGGGGCCAGATCCTCCAGACACTGAAAGCTGGTTTCTTGCCACATTATCAGTGCAATGTAGTCTGTGAGGCAGCTCAGCCAGCTCCTTGCGCATCTGCCAGTGCAGATATGACACAGCCTCAGCTGGTTTGCAGCCACTGCAGAGACTGCCATGGCTCTTCCGTTCCTGAGTCCTTGTGAAAGGCATATAGTTTAGAAATGGCAGGGCCAAGCCTATTTATTTCTCATGGATTTCCAGTTACCACAGTAGTTTCTTGGGTACAGTGGTAGCCCCTGCAAAATTAGTAGCTCTGCTGGTGTTACAGTTTACACAAGGGACCACACTGGCAGGGAGACAGGCCTAGGATGATGTAAGGATGGCTTAAAGCTGCATTTTCACCATCCTCTCTGAAGCCTGCCAAGAACTGCTTGGCCAAAGCTTGGAGCCTGGGCAACAGTCCCTACTTACAGACTCCTTCTAGAAACTCCCCATATTAAGTATAAAATTATATAAATCTTTGCTGTCTTCTTCTTTTGCTACTATTATGGTTCACAGCTAAGTAGCATAAACTCTGCTGAGCCCTTTGATAAAAGACTTCAAGGCAAACTTAGAATCCAGAAAGGCTTGTTAAAATTCATCACTTCATCGTAAAGTTGTACCCATGCTGTTGGATATGGAACCCTTCAAATGAGAAATAAAATTACCAATTGGACATGTGATTTTTTAATGTTCCCAGGACACTTCCCACAAATCTGGAAGTATTGAATTTAGTATATCTCTAAAATTCAAAGCTAGTTAACTATATTCTGTTCTTAAACTGTGTGTATTTATACGGGATAAGGGGAGGTTTTTGATGTCTGTCCTGTTTTATAGTTAACTTCCTGTGCAGTGAAACAGTTACTGTCTCCTCCTCCAGAGTAGCTGTGTTTCTTCAGATCATGATTTGTTTTTGTATTTTGGGATGAAACAACATAAAACTCTGTCTACCTGGTAAAGCTGTAAATAATACTTCTCTTGCATCCCTGTATATATTGGAAAACAAAAATATTCTGGGTGCCATTTATTCCTGACCCCAGATATCTTCAAATCTCCAATTAGAGTTTCCCCATCCATGTGTGACAATGGAGGCTTTGAAATGCACCTGGAAACAAATCTCTTTTTTTTCCCTTCCTTCCTTCCCTCTGACAGGATTTCAGACCTCTGGAACCACATCTGTTGTGAGTTACTTTTCCCTAGTCACACTTTTTATTGTACAAATGTTCAAAAAAATACTCAGTTGTTTGCCTAGATCTCGTAACCAAAACAAGGCCGCAGCCTGTCCTCTTCCACTGCCCATGCCTATAATTTCTTCCCAAGCTGAATGCTGAATGGGGCTAAAGCCAGCATACTATTATGTTTGGAACCAGGTTCAATCCAGGAAAATGATACAAATGAACCTGGGAAATAAGCTGCAGCTTGAGAAAGTAAAAAGGCATGTTAGAGTGCTCATATATAACTGGAGATGGAGGAGTTGTTCCAGATCAGGGACTGGAAAGGACATACTGGCACCTGTGTAATTTGTGAACCACTGAAGTCAAATTCTTTCCTCTGTGTCTTGGCAAGCCCAGTGATCAGATGAGATGCCGTGGCCTGGCCAGAAGAGAGAATGCTCTGGCACTACAGAAAACTCTTCTATAGCCAATTTTTCCTGTGCTAGTATCTCTTCTCACCACCTCAAAAATGCTTCCTGAAGCACCAGCCCAAGCTCACTTTCTACAACTCAATGAAACTTCTGTCACCACCACCAGAAACATTCAAACAAAAAGTGTGATGAGGCACCTTACAGCACTGGGCCAGCAAAGAATAACCCTGCTCGAGGCTGGCACCACACATTCAGGCTGCTTTATCAAGGCATGATGATTCTGAAGGGCACTGAATGCTCTTTGCCAAAGATTCCTGAGAAAACTAGGTCCAAATGTTTTGGCATTAAATTGAAATTCCTAATAAATATTCCTTTAAGTTGATACATTCAGTCTAGTTGTCTGTTCCCATTTACTAATCTCACCTAGAACCTTTCTTACCTACAAATGTGCCAGACTCACACAGCTGTCCACCAGAAAGCAGATGCAACCAACAAGTTGGGAAACTCACAGCAATAGCCCACACTGGTTTTCCTCTGTTAAAAACAGGACTGCTAAGGTTTTTAGAGACCTGAGAGAGGCTGACCTCTACGCATACAATTCAATGCTATTGACTAATAATCCAAACTATAAATACTTTTTACACATTTCACCCATTTCTCAATTCATCAGAAATAAAACCTCTTTCCTTAAATAACTGTATTTGAAAATCAATCTGCTACTCCTGGCCCTCATTGCTGTCCTGCAACTCATATGTCACCACCACAGCCCATTTCCAAATGTTCTTCATGCCACTGAGACACCTCTGGTCATGAAGAACAGCACATTTATCCCTTCCTAGCGCTCCTTTTCAGAATGTCAAACCAGTCAGATTTAAGGAAATCACTGCAAAACTGTAGAAGTTTAGGTCAGAAATGGAACCCCCAAAAAGCCAATCATATTGCTCACATTGCTTACATGAAAGTTCTGGTTAAAAAGAGGGAGTGGGCAATGGGTAGAGGGGGGAAAGATTCTTGGGATTTTCCTCAAACATTTTTCAAAGTCAGTTTTTCTCCAAATATAAGCCAAAACTTCATCTGTAAGGGTATGTTTTTATTTATTCCAATTCAAGCAGTTTGGGAGAAACACATAAAACACCAAACTCTATCACAAACATTTTTGATTAGAAAAACAACTCCAATCTAGCTTGTTATCTGAAAATAGGAATAGTCAAACTTTTGTAATGGGAAAATGGCTGCATTCTGTAACAGGTCAAAACGAAAATGTACCCTGGCCAAAGATAAAGTCTGACCTGATTTTTGAAGCTTTTCATTTTAAAGCTATCCAGATGAGCCAAAGGAATAATGGAGCACTTGTAAGAAGGAACAAAAAAAAAAATCATCAATGCCAAATACACTGGGAAGGGAGATATGATGGAGACTGTGAATCTCTGAAATAGACTTCAGAGATGATAGCCTGAAGATCAGGTCCAGTATGGGTGTCAGTTACTCATAACTTCAATCCCACAGTGCCAAAGTGAAAGGCACTGGGTTCCTAGAGGGGAGTTCAGAACCTCTTGTTCTGTGTCTAGATTTCCTACATAGAGTATGGGAAAAATTAGGCACCTCTGAGTATGGTATTCAAAACATCTGTTTTTGCATTTTATCCAGTGATTATTTATATGAAATATTTAAGAAGCAGGCCAGAAAGGGAATTTAAGGCTTTATCTGTCAGATGGGTGCCTTAACCATTACAGTCATGCTTTCTCTTATGCTTTCTCTACTCCCTGTGACCCCCCCTTCTCTTTCTCTGGACCAATGAACTTGAATTATTTTCTGCAGCATGGCACAGTTTCAATAGGAAGGGTGGAGACTGCCTGCTTCCAAAACAGCTTGCAATCTGGTGGTCAGGCTGCTCTCCTGGGACGTGTGAGTCGGAGTCTCCTCACGCACAGAACATTCCTGTGCTCAGAGACAGGAAGCAGTGAGGGTGCACTTAAGAACTCACCTTTTTTTATTTCTTTTTTTTTTTTTTTTGTAAACTGCAGCTGCTATGATACAGATAGTAAGAGGAAATATTTAACAATAACCATGAGAATTACCAACACTTATAGACATCTTTAATCTCTGAGATTCCAAAACAAACAATGGACTATGCTGAAGCAACTTTGCCCTTTGGACTTAGCAGAAGCACCCAAGAATGCAGAAATGGGCTTTGCTGTACTTCTTAAAATGTTGTAATGCATGTTTTTTTGTGAGCTAGATCAACTCCCTAGGTTGAGTCAGAAGAAAATTCTGCTTGCACAGTATCCTCTTCTGTCCACTCTGAGAAGACTCACTAATTTAATTTCAGCTTTAACCTTCTTCAGCTCCTTCTGCTCTTCTTGAGCAAAACTACAACAGTTATATTTAAGCACTGTGCAGGACCTCAGAAGGGTCTTACCCACAGGTATGTACATTTGAATCACATGGCTTCCTATGAATTTATCAGCTTCCGGGGCATCATGCAAGCAACAGTGCACAAGCTTACGCTAAGACACAAAGAAAGCATCTTCAGCTTGTTACTGGAAGTTCAGGAAAGAGCTCGAAGGAAGCAGAAAATAAATCACATTGGATTTTGTCCCAAACAGAAAGAATTAATAACCTGACTTCCATCAGCATACCGCTGGATCTCCTGTAGCTACAGCTATGGCCAGTTGACTGCCAGGTTGTCAGATTCACATGAATTTGACAGTTTTGCAGGTTAATCCACTTTTTGAATCTACTTTAATTCCTACTCTATTTAAACAAAAGAAAAAGAGGAGGAATTTCTCAGTCTGCACAGCACAGCTTCTGCTGGCAAAACTCCACAGAGCTCATAGAACAGCAAGAAGGGAACTTTCCAGAAAATGGATGGCTCTTTTTCCGGCCAAAGCAGCACTTGCTGCTCAGATAATGACAGGCAGTCAGTCCCAGGCTGTCTCTGTGCTGCAACCAGCCAGGAGTCTCAGCAGTGCAGGTCCTATTTCCAGAGCTGCTCCATCATCCCTCCAGCTCCTGCACTTACATGAGATGCAGTTATGATGGCCCCTTGCGGTGTTGCATTTGAGTCAGCCTTTCTGTGCCAATTGCTGTGCATTAGCAGACCTTGTATACTGAAGGAACATAAGCCAAACCTATCTCAGTTTCTAGTTTTTTGACTCAGGAAGTTTATGTAATGCAGGAAGTTATGATTTCCCAAGTCCTTTCCATAAATAGAACCTTTGGTGAGCATTTTGCTCCTCTATGACCCAATCGAATCACGGGCAGTTAGACTATAAATAACTTCATGTCTGTATTTAAATGTTTTGCTGAATATGGGCCTAAGTAAGATGTATTCAAAGATAAAAATATTCATAAAATTGTGGATTGGGAACCTTTGTGCATATCTTAAAAATAAGAACTAGTGATAATTTTCTAATAGCTTCAACAACATCCTACACCAATTCATTTTTTTTCCTATTTAAATGTAGAGTATTTAAGACTTGTGAAATACGTGCTTTTACTTTAGAATTTGCTGTAATTTTTGCTTTTGTATTTTTTTTCCGTACAAACATATGTGGTTTTCGATGTTATTGTGTTCAGGATGATCAGTTTTGGCTATGAAAAAGGAAGACTTCCTTTAAAAGACCTTTCTTTACTAGCAGAAAATCTCTAACACATGACAGGGGAGAAAAATGAATGTCACCTATTCTGTGTCAGCCAAGATTACATCCTAAAACCTTAGCATGTATTGTTTTCCCCAAATTCACACAATTCCTACTGCTATATCTTATTATGGCATGAAATACTTTGAATAATACAGATGTTGAATACCACTCAGTTTGTCTCTCACAAGCAAACAGACACACATATATGAAGTAATATAGTCTCACCACTTCTAATTATGAACCTTTATTGTAACAATGGCTATGCTGGGAAAACACATTGCATCTTTGTTAGACGTGTCCTTTTATATACCTGGGCACACACTATTCCAGTCTGAGGGCCTTTTGAGAAGGCAAGATGTGCCCACACTCTCTGAGCATACACTGAATAAGCAGGTAGGAACAACAGCACAAGAGCTATGCTCTGCCTCTGCCTCCCAGTAGCCAGTCCCTGCAGCACGTGTTCCACTCTGACTCACTGGTGTCACAAAGCCTGTGTGAGTGCAAACAGGACTTCAGCCAGCACTGCCCATCATCTTCTGCTTTGCAGCTTTGATACATACACATGGTGCCTCTTGCTGCAACTTCTGCTTTTGCTGCTATTGGTTTGGATGGGATCAGACTTTGAGGAACTAACTTAGTCACCATAGGATGGGACACAAGGGTTCTCAATGACTAAAGTCTGGGGCTGCAGGACTCCCCCTCACCCTAGACAAAGGAAGACTGTTCTGTTCAGAACAGAACACCTCTGCTACTTATCATCTATCTTACTCCTATAGCAGAGCCTATCAAATACACATCTCCCCAGCAAATAGAGGATGGGAGAAGATGAGCTTGCAGGGGAGGACTGCTTCACATTCTACAGAGAAAGGATGGACAGTGACTCCACCACTTTAGATAAGGAGTCGCTCTATGCAAACAATTGGACCCTGCTCAGCACGATGGTGGGCTTTATCCTCATGTCCATAAGCACAGAGATGCATAGAGACCTGTTCACAAAGCCTGGACATTCCTGACTCCTGCAGCCAGCTTGGCTGTGATAGAAAAACTGATTGTCATCTGGTCAGCTCAGATGTGCTCAGGTTACCCATACTCAAATGGTGTTGCCCTGAGATCTGTTGTTGTTTGATGCTGCCCAAACACCAGGCACCTATGAAAGCTGCTCACTCACCCTCCCCTGTTACAACTGGACAGAGGAGAGAAAAATTTAGCAAAGAGCTCACGACTTGAGGTAAGGACCAGGACAAAACACTCCAAGGGCGAAACAGGCCCAACTTAGAGATACAAAGTGATTTCATTACTAACAAAACTAGAGGATAATGAGAAGCAAAAGAAGACCTTAAAAGCACCTTTTCTCCCTGCAACCCCTTCCTCCTTCCTACTGACAGTGCAGGGCAATGTGGTAGGGGTCTTGCTCACTTTCTCACCCAAGATTTGGTTCCACCACTCAGGAGAGGAGTGAGATCCTGTGAGAGCTCCTGTGAGACCATGGGGTCTCTCCCACAGGAGACAATTCTCTGAGAACCTTTCCAACATGGGCCGAATCTCATGAGCAGCAGCTCTCCCAAACCTGCTGTAATGTGAGTCCCTCCCACAGGCAGACACTCCTCCCAAAACTGCTGCAGCATTGGTCGCTTTTCCATGGGGTGCAGTCCTCCAAAGACAGGCTGCTCCAGCCTGGAAGCAGGGCCCTCTTTCCACTGGGTCTCCCACTGGATCACAGCCTCCTCCAGGCATCCACCTGCTCCAGCATGGGCACCTCCCCCACAGGCTGTGGGTGGATCTCTGCATCCCCCATAGATCCCCATGGGCTATGGTTGGATCTCTGCATCCCCCATGGATCCCCATGGGCTATGGTTGGATCTCTGCATTCCCCGTGGATCCCCAGGGGCTGTAGGTGGATCTCTGCATCCCCCTTGGATACCCAGGGGCTGTAGGTGGATCTCTGCATCCCCCTTGGATACCCAGGGGCTGTAGGTGGATCTCTGCATCCCCCTTGGATCCCCATGGGCTATGGTTGGATCTCTGCAGCCCCCATGGATCCCCATGGCTGCAGGGGCACAGCTGCTTCACCATGGTCTCATGATGACCTGCAGGGGAATCTTTGCTCTGGTTCCTGGAGCATCTCCTCCCACTCATTCACTGACCTTGGTGCCTCCATGTTGTTTCCCTCACATATTCTCACCTCCTTCTCTTGTCTGGCTGAAATCAAAACTGCACCACTACTTTTGTTTTGATTTCTTCTTAAATATATAACCACAGAGGCAGTACCATCATCTCCAATTGACCCAGCCTTGGCCAGCAGTATGTCCTTCTTCAGAGCCATCAGGGATTGGCTCTACCAGACATGGTGGAAGCTTCCAGCAGCTTCTCACAGAAGCCACTTCTGTGGCCCACCCCCTGCTATCCAAAACCAAGCCATGCAAAACCAACACAAGACTGTAATACAGCTGCCCAGAAGGCATGCTCAGAGGGAAAGGGGCCAAGGGACTAGCTAATTGTACCTGGTGCAGAGGGCCTTCAACAAAGTTATTCAGAAGGGATTTCACTGCCTGACCTATAGAACCTTGCTGAGTACAAGGGAGAATACAAGGACATCATGACACAATGTAAGCACTGAACATGAGACTCCTGTATTTTTTGCATTAGGATATTGATTACAGTTTGATCAGTGCTATCTATCTTGTGCTCTCCTGGTCATGCTGTCCTACCAGACAGGGAGGCAAACATGAGTATTTCATCAAGCACTAAACTCCTGATGGATAGAGAATAAATGAGCTTTCGATCAACTCATCAAGGTTACCATGTCCTCCAAAACTTCTGTACTGGGGCCCATGAGAGCCTTTCCATTCAGAATGGATGCTGCAAATAGAGTCCTACCTAGAAACACCTTGAAAGCACCAGGGTAGGCAGTGAGCCTAGCTTCCTAATGGGGAGAGAAGTCAGAGTTTATTTTGCAACTGAACACACAGCATGCTCAGAAAGAGAAAATATGTGAGTAAATTGCCACCATCAGTGGTCGTTTCCCTTCCCCATTTCTTGTAGCCACTCTTTTTATTCCTTGATTTTCCTCATGACCCAGCCCTTCAGCCTCTCATGACTGATGTCTTATTTCCCAGGAATGTCCATGGGCTCCAGCCCCTAAAAGAAAGCCAAAAGCTAATTAGTGTGATTTTCCAGTCACTGTGTTATGTGCATTTGGTGGGAGCTCCCTCTTACTATGCTAGAAAAGCTTTTCTCTTGTCAATGCAGTGTCCCTCTGGGCACTGTAGGGAGTTTCTCCCTCTACACAAGATGCCTATTTTGGCACAGACATAAAGTCCAGGAAGGTGAGAGGAACATAACATAAAGAAAATGCCAACACCTAAAAATTCTGGAAAACGTAAGAGGCCACATTATTGCGTGGTAGTGTTCATTTTACAATTAGCTCATTACTTTGCCAAAAAGCCCAAAGAGAGCAATAAACTATTTATCCCCAACAAACAAACAATTGAGGATTTGGCCACTAATAAGAATATAGCAGAAGATTTCAGAGGGAGTCATGTAGAGACTAATTAACATGATGGAAAGAGACAGAAATACCTCTACATTTTACTGTCTCTCCTCCCATCAGTTCCCGCTTCTCACTGTCCACCAGCAAGTTTTCAAGGAAGCATCTGCACTAGCAAGGCCAGAACACTTGTCAGGATATCTCTGGAGACCTGAAACTTGATAATGTCTAGCACAGGTTGAATCTTTACTGTTTGTCTACAAATCAAAGCAAGTTTTTCCTGCCCCAAGTCCTACTAGCTTCTCCTTAAGTAGAAAACCTTGGCATAAATTAAGCTTGTATTTTGTAAAGATGGGTGAGGTATGAGGAGAACATTGTGAAACAGGGGTTCATGGTGTACAGATACATACAAAACAGAATAGGGCATCTCTAATTTTAGCATAGTCTTGTAAACTATGCTCTTGTCTGGATCAGGTCAACTATAATGTACCAGGTTAAGCCTAGTACTTCTCAAAACTGTCAATAAATGTCCAGATCTTCCTCCTCAAAGAACTATCTCATTAACTGACAGATCATTCATTTCTGATGTAGTAGTCCAGTGTTGGTACAGCTAGAAAATTAATTATACCTAATTAGTGAGGATATATGGTAACTGTATTAACTGATCTAACACAGAACACAATTTAGTATTTTGTTCAAAATTTAGAACTTCTGAAAATCTCACCTAATATGGATAATAATACCATATACTGCAACAGAGATTCCAATTAGCTTTCTATATAAAAAAGGAGCTGCCACTATATCTATTTTTAAAATTTGGTTATTTTAGTGTCTTTGAATAAATTGACAATAAAACACTTCATGATCAACAACACTACATAAATTCTAGTGAATTACAGAAGATAGAAGACGATAGAAAGAGCAAGATAAAATGATTCCATTTACACTTGCCATATGTGGGTTTGTTTCCAGCCAACTACCAAAATAAGTAAATTATTTTGTTATGAGACTATGTTTCATACAAAGGTCTTCAGAAATGTCACAATTTATAGTGACTAAAAACGCTGAAAGGAGATGATCAAGATAATTTTTTCTGTTTTGAGCACCCTTGCTAACAAAATCTATTATACTGAATCCAAACGCCCTTTAAAATATTATTTTGCAACAATTAGTCTGCTTAGTTTGTTTATTGATTTTCCTAAATACTGGCAGTGAAAATATGCTGATATCTGTCTGAGTTGTTTTTAATCAGTTGTGCTTTCTGAGTCCCATGTATCTATGTACACGCATCCTCCTTATTACAGTCGCACATCTTACTGGGAAAGTTTTCCATTTGTCTAGATCTGGTTAACCAGTGTTAGTTACTTAACACTTGATATTATGAGGCCTTGGTTAAGTTGCTTGCAACCACCAAAGTAGTCATTTGAATTTAAATTTTCCGTGCTGTTTC
Source organism: Thryothorus ludovicianus (assembly GCA_013397245.1). Classification (NCBI taxonomy): domain Eukaryota; kingdom Metazoa; phylum Chordata; class Aves; order Passeriformes; family Certhiidae; genus Thryothorus; species Thryothorus ludovicianus. The sequence continues at coordinate 21,217 of VZTB01002445.1, forward strand.
TCCTCAGGCTGATACATTTTACAATGTCAGCATAGATGAATATTTTCTGTCTTTTCTGATGAATAACTTACAAACAATGATATTGTTTTGTCAATGCTAAAAAATTCTTAAACTTGTTTGCAGAAGATTCAGTACCCCAACACTTCAGAACTGCACACCAAATGCTAGAGTAGCCCCGGTAGAGAGAAAAATTTTATGTGTCCTAGGTAATTTGTGCTGGTAAGGTGGAAAACAACCTGACATAATAAAGCTTACAATGGCTAGCTGTGTATGCTCGGTACTAGAGATTAGTACATAAATTTGTTGATAATTTCATCCATACTGAGCATGTCCTACTAAAGGCTGAGCTGGCCTAATGGGCAGTTCCTTTCCAAATATAGGAGACAGACTATAGAGAGTTAGAGCAGAGGGTTTGTATCCATTAGGCACTTACAATACCAGGACATGGGTTCCCAAGTTCCATCACTCCTCAGGTGTCAGCAGATTGTCATGGAATCCCTTTGCAAAGTGGTTGTCTCATTTTGCCTTTAGAGGCTGGTTGTAATAAAGCACAGCTGCCTGTTGTTAAGGTCAGTTAGCTCAAAAGGTAAAGGTCTGCACAAGCATATCTAACTTCCAGCTCTGCTAATGATCCATATGAAACTTACTGGGGTTCCACACAACGGAATTAACACAGGAGATTACACATAATCTTACTAAAAAAATATTATGGCTACAAAGTCAAACACTTCAAAATTTAAAATACTAAAATTCACATTGCCATGAAACCTTCATTCATTCTTTTCCTGTTCACATAGAGCACAAGATGAGCAACATGGTCAAAACTGTGGGTACAATCAGGTCCCAGGAAATCAGCTGCATTATTTACCTTGTATTTGGCAGAGGATGCTTATTTAATTGTTGCATTGAAGAGGACTATGCAGCCTAAAAGTAGGGACAATTATATCAAATTTTTACCAGCCATTCATGTACCATGCAAATATTTTGAAAAATAAAACCTAGCTTCATGAGTGATACAAAACTTATCATCATCAAAAGTACTTCATGGTGCATGAATTTAGGGCTTTTCTTTGCCTGTGTTTATCTCAAAGAGATAGAAAATTTCATGTTTCTAGGAGCGTGTGACTGCTACACCCTGCTCAAGACTCCTGATAATATGACTAGCATACCTAGCACCATTTTATGAGGCAATGTTGATCTCTGTGACAGAACAAGTTGTGTAGGAGTTCCCTTTCCTCTCATTTTCAGGCCCTGAAGTTCCTGTGAACCAAGTACACAAAGCAAACAGATTTCTTCTTCCTCTCCTTGCCAGTACCAAGATTCCTGTGCACCAGGCTGACTACTTCCTTCCTCACTGGCCTGGAAGGTCCCAGGTCCCAGACATTGTCACAGGACAGGGAAGCTAACAGCACACAGAGCACAGTCTACAAAATCAAGCAGCTGCAGGTCCTAAGTGGGGAACTTGCACAAGAAATGCTGATAGACAGTGAGACCCATGACCTCCCCGTGGCCAAGGATGTCTCCACAGTCATTTGCTGCCCCCAAAGATTAAGTGACACAGATTCTTTATACGATTTTTGAGTCTAGGTTGTACTGGTTATATTGACACTGCAAAATGGGTATTAAGATCTAGTCTGATCTGCAGAGGTCTTGGTTTCTAGAAACCATAAGTTAAGTTAGGGTCTAGGTGATTTGAAATTGTAAATTGTATTATAAATTCTGTATTCAGCTATTTATAAATTGTCCTACATTGATTCTGCTTGTAGAAATCCTGTGCAAGTCTAATAACAAATTCTGTGCTTAACTAGCCATATCATATTAAGAAAAGTTTTAATTATAACTACACTTTAGTGGCATCATCACTATGCCAAGGGTCCCTAAAAGAATGTGCCCCTTTAGTGTGTGACAGTGTTTTAGTCTCATCAAAATTAGTCAGCTTTATCCTCAAACAGAAACTGGACTGTGAAATAAACTGTAAATTCACATTAGAAAAAAGTGTAGATGCTAAGTTATACATATGCTACCAACACTACAGTTTAAACCCTGGGAACTTCAGCTCTAACATTTAGTGAGTTGGGCTTCATTTCCACCATTCTTGATGTCACTTCTTGATGGAATTATAGCTTTCACTTACAGTGGTGATTATTGATTTTATATGTCTGAATGCAAATAAACTCATAACCCTGGCTTATACATGACTGATGAACATTAAAATGCAGTGCTTCCTGAAGCTTGGAAATGTTTCTCTCCTAGAGATGTTACAATTGATCTTGAATTGGTTATCTGAAGTTTGACTCCATAATTTCCTTAATGTTGTTTTCATCTTACTCACTATTGAACAGACTAGTTGTTCACAGATTATCACAGTAAATTTTCCAAAATCAAAATCTGGGTTCTTCTTCTGATAAAATAGGCACTCTTTGAAATAACCCACTGTCTTCCAATAAAAAAAAAAAATATACATATTGAAACAACTCATTTTATTTGCCTGACCCTCAAGGATTAGGTACCTTAGCTTTTCTGTACTGTGCCAGCAGAAAATTAAATGCCCCGATCAGAATCTCAAAAAGGATTACTGGTGAGCTGCACAAAGATGCATAACGGGAGAGAAATGTGAGCTGCTCTTGAACCCAGGGCCTGCACCTTAAAGGTGAGAATTCAGAGTATCAGGTTAGTGAGTCCTGCCCCTTCTCATCTGCAATTTTTCTGGAACCATGAATCTTGTGCTCCTTTCAGCACAAAGGCATAGAGCCAATAGGAAGTAAAGCGCTGTCCCTTCTTCAACCAGTTAATTAACTGTTAGGGCAGGCTCCCAGGGAGGAAGAAGATGGCATCACTGAACCTTCTTAAGCAAAACACTGGCTCAGAGGGTAAGACAAGAGCTCTAGCACAAGGTAAGGTAACTACCATATAAGAAGTGGTTACACCCTACAATCTCATTTGAAGAAGAAATCAGTTATGATTCCTTTCCTAGTTTTCAGTCCTGAAACTACTGTGTAGTAAAAATCCATTGTTGAACAGCTGCAATATTCCTACCTGGAAGTGGCAGTATTTTAGCCATGAATAAGCAGCCACCTGGGATATATGTAACTGGAAAAAGAGAAGAGGATCTGATTATTTATGAAATATTTTTCTATCACCAGGATGAATGACAACAGCCAAAGGTAGTATTTTATGCCCAAAGTTTCATATGCTGCCTAAAAAAACCCAGGTAAATCATAATAATATCCTCCCCTAACTTCCTTGTTCTTTCTCCTGTGAGCAAATGCAGACATTCACAATGGGCTTAGCTTTGCTATCTTGTTAGGAAGCCATCTGCCCAATAAGAAAACAAGAAAATTATCATCAGAGTGGATTTTTCTTGGTGCTATGATGCTTTACATATTAAGGTCATAAGCTCTCTCTTAAAAGGATCCATAATAAATTCAACAGGTAATTCGTATTAGAGGTTTGGCTTCTTCCCTTGTGACCATCTTTAACAGACACTTGCTTTTAAATTAACCAGAGGAATAACTGGCAACTAATACAGAACCAGATACATTCTCTTACTCGATATTACCAGACACTTTATACCTTTTTTTTATTTTTGAAAATGCAGTGATTTTTTTCTTTCACTTTTTTTTTCCATTTCACTTGCATTCTCTTCTCTATGAGCCATAATAATCAGAGGAGTGGATCGAGAGCTGTCGCATAGAGACAGCCTCCCTCAATACCTGCCCTGCATACTAATTGCTTCCAGTCTGCAGGCTGGGACATGGATTCAGTCTTACAAGTCAGCCCAAGGCTGAAAATGAAAATGAAAAGCTATAAACCTCACTGAGCAGAATGGGAAGCATAAGGTTGCCGGGATGTTGTATTGTGCAAGTTACATTCATGAATACAGTGAAAAGGACTAAAAGAATCTGCTGTGATAAAAAATGCAATGGATCAGGGAGATTTCTTAGAAGAGCTGGGTATGAATTCCAGCTACTGATATGCTTTCATTTCACCTGCAATATCTGCCATCTCATTGTTCACTCCCCCTTTTATAAGTAACCGCTCAATATATTATATGCAATAGGAGTAGTTAGTATCATACCTTGTGGCTCCCCACTATTAACCTTTTGTCATGTGGATAACTTAACAGTTCTGAATTTTAATCTGCACCTAATTCATAAAATTATTACCTCATATCTGTGATTTTAATAGCCTTAATAACTTTGTCTGAAGCTTTGCCTGTGAGATTCATGATCAGTGAAGGTATAACTCTTTTGCTCTATAGTATCCTTTCTTACCCTGTACCAGCAGAGATCCAATGGGAAAACTGAAAGCATCAGGCAGCCAGGAGTTTCCTGTGCAATTTCTGTGCAAAGAAGTACAGACTAGGCAAAGCTAAAGCTGATTGTTGAGCTAAGTGGAAAATGCAACCAGGGAGAGGTAAGACACTGTTCTTAAATACTGTATAACTTGGTTATGGAAGACTGAGTTTGCTTCCCTGTTCAGAATCTTAGAAGAAGGAGTGAGAGATTTTGGTTATTTACATTTTGTTTCAGTTGTGTCTGTCTCTTGTGCCTGGCAAATAAGCTCTAAGTTTCTCTGTTTTGCAAGCTGAAGCAGCTTGGGGTTCAAGTATACTCTTGAAGTAAAAGAAGATGACATTTTTTCCTTCCAGCAATGAATGTGGAAGAGCTCTGTTAATGAGTATGTTTACCACACATCCAGAAGACATAAATCTCTTTTGATGAGCTGTTGGCAAACCAGAGCTAGGGTAGAAAGGTCCTCCCACCTTTGCAGTGGAAAGATGCCGTGGATGTCACAATTTCTAGGCACTCTTCTGGGCATAAATCTAGGCAAGTGGACTGCCCTGGAATAAGAGATACCATCTGGATAACCTTCTTCTGGTGATGTTTGACTCCTAAAGCCCAAGATTGGATGTCTTCAATTTTTTCTTTTTCTTTAAAGGGAAAAACTCTGTGAGAACGAACACATTTTGCCATGAAAGTGATGCTATAAGATCTTCCTGGTGCACAAAGGAGCACTGTAGCCTGGCTGACAGAAAAGGGAGCTGGTTAATGTAAATGGTAGGCCATAGCACTCTGATTGCAGTTTTCTCTATGTTGGCATTTTTCTCCTGAGAAACATGGAAGTTCAAAAACAGTTCATTACCCTTTGAAGGTAGGGGAAGTAGGCAGAGCAGTACCCCCCTTGGCTTATCTGAGAGCTTCCCAGTCTGCTCAAAACCAAAAGAGAAGCATATCTAGAGATGGAAAAGCAGACAAACACCCACTGAGAACTACAAAAGCATTTCCAGGGTGTGCAGAGGTGCAGTTAGAAAAGCAAAATATTAGCTCAAATTGAAATTGCCCAGAAATGTCAAAAAAAAACAAGAAAGTGTTCTTCAGGCACGTAAACAACAAGCAGAAACAGAAGAAAAATATTTGCCCATTGTTAAACAGGAGAGGTGTCATCACCAACAACAGTGAAAAGGAAGAGGTTCTCAATGCTTTCTTCAGACGTTTCTTTACCAGCACTGTTGGGGTGCGTGCCTTGGGAACAAATATCCAGGTTGATGAAAAGACAAACCTACCATCAGTAAAGAAAGAGTTGATAGTCAGCTATTACAGGAGCTTGATCCCTGCAACTTGATGGATCCTGACAATAATCACACAAGGGTAAGAGAGATGACTGATATTGTTGCAAGGCTGCTCTGCAAATCCAAATGTGGCATCCCAGAAGACTGGAAGAAGGCTAATGTCACCATCATTCTTCAAAAAGAAGGGCTTAAAGGAGGATCCAGGAAGTTATAGGCTCATCAGTCTTACTTCAGACCCTGGGAAAGTTATGAAAGAAATTATCATGGGCCTGTCACAAGTCAGATGAAATGTGATTGGGAAAAGCCAATAGATTAACCAAGGGCAAGTAATACTTGACAAACCTGATCACCTTCAATGACAAAGTAACCTGTTCAGCTGTTGTGAGGTGAGCAGTGGACATTGTTTACCCAGATTTTTCCAATGCTTTTGAAATGGTTTCCCACAGCCTCCTCCTAGAGAAACTGATGTGATCTGTGTGGTGGGTGGGGAACTGGCTGACAGGTGGCACCCAGAGGCTGATGGTGATTAGCACCCTTTCAAACCAGCAGCCTGTCACAAGTGGGGCTCCTCCGGTATTGATATTAGGCCAAACACTGTTTAATATCTCCATAAGTCATCTGAAAGATGGGATCAAGCGTACTCTGCCAAAGTTTGCCCATGATATCAAACTGATCGGGGAAGTGGACTCTTCAGAAGGGAGAGCAAACCTTGCAGGAAGATCTGGATGGGCTGGAAAAGTGGGTTAACAAGAACCTTAGGAAATTCAACAAGGACAAGTGTAAGGTGAAAACATAATCCAGGAGTGCAGCACAGGCCGGTATGTACTGGGCTGGGGAGCAGCTCTGTCAAAGAGGCCTGGGAGTCCTGGTGGACAAGAAGCTCAATCTGAAAGAACAGTGTGCTGCTACAGCAAAGAAACCCAACAGGATGCTGGGTTGCAGCAGCAGAGATAAAGAAGTCCTTCATTATCCCACTCTACTCGGTGTTTGTCAGCACACATCTGGAATGCAGTGTTTAGTTTTGGTCCCTGCCACACAAAATAAAGATGTGGACAAGCTGGAGAGGGTGCAGAGAAGGGCCACAAAGGTGATCAAAGGGCTGGGAAGCCTTCTGTGTGAGGAAACTCTGAGAGCTGGGTTTGTTCAGCATGAGAAAAGAAGGCTGAGAGCAGTCTTTATCATCATGTGCCAGTATTTACAGGGAAAAGAAGATGGAGACTCCTTTTTTTAAGTAGTTCCATGGAAAAGATGAGGGTTAATGGGTACAAGTTAATTCTGGGGAGATTTCTGTAAGATACAAGACTAAAGTTTTCACAATGTGAACAATCAACCATTGGAATAGTCTCCCTGGGGAAGTTGTGGATTTGCCAGTGTGAGATAGCTTAAGATTTAGCTAAACAGAGTGCTGGGCCATCTTGTCTAGACTGTACTTTTGCCAAAAAAGGTTTGGCCAGATGATTCTCAAGGTGCCCTTCCAACTTGGTATTCTATGATTCTATTATTTAAGAGTTGCTCAGGTTTTTTTTTATTGATAACCAATCATGACTTCTGGAGCATGCTAAAAGAAGAACACATACAGCAAAGTTTATTTAGTCAGCATTGGATCCAGTCTTTGATATGTTGATGGAAAATGCATCAAGTCTTCAAATACTTATTTTGTACTTTTATGTATATACTTATCTATATTATATTATAGTATAGTATAGTGTTATAATTTTTATTATATTATAATATATATTTTATTATATTATATGGTTTATTAATATGCTTATGTTTGTACTTTAAACTCTCTTTCTCTGGTATAGATCATATCCAAAGTGCATATCATTCTTCCATATAAAATTAACAAAATAATGTAACCTGTGTATTCTGTTGTGGACATAGCTTGATCTTCTGTCTACACTAAATTTTAGAAGCTGTCTAAGTACATGTAAACTAGAGCCCTTTTGAGACTCCAAGTGGCCTCTGTCAAAGAAAGAATCTGAAATGGGGCAAAAGAAGGTCTTAGTTTTGACAGAGATTCTGAAAGTAATGTTTCCCAGAAGGCATGAACTACCCTACTGTAAAAATAATCTCTAATAAGCAAGTCCTCTAGATATGCACCTGCAGACATTAACAGCAAAGATAAGATAAAACCATTGCCAAGCATTTAATGATAGCCTAAGGACTAATGAAGATCTGAAGGATTGCAACTTGAAAGGCAATGGTCACAGCCCACTGAGAACATGATGTACTTTCTTGTCTTGCTAAGAAATAGGTGGAAATGACTCAGAAGCCTAGACATCCAAATTCATCCTGAATATTGAAAGGATGCATTACTGTTCTCCAGTAAAGCATGTAGAATTTCCTTCTACTATTTTGTCCTAATAGCAGAAATTTAAATCCAGTATATATATATTTTGTATGTGCATTTGAGAAAAGAATCCAGGAATTGAAACTCTTTCTCCTGGCAATGTCTTCTATGACTGACATTTTCACAATGACCATGTATTACTGTTCAAGGGTTTTTTCATAGATAAAGGCAGTTCATCACAGAATACTCTGGATTGGAAAGGACGAGGATAATTGAACCCAACTCCCACATGAAAGGCCCATTCAGGGATCANCTATTATTTAAGAGTTGCTCAGGTTTTTTTTTATTGATAACCAATCATGACTTCTGGAGCATGCTAAAAGAAGAACACATACAGCAAAGTTTATTTAGTCAGCATTGGATCCAGTCTTTGATATGTTGATGGAAAATGCATCAAGTCTTCAAATACTTATTTTGTACTTTTATGTATATACTTATCTATATTATATTATAGTATAGTATAGTGTTATAATTTTTATTATATTATAATATATATTTTATTATATTATATGGTTTATTAATATGCTTATGTTTGTACTTTAAACTCTCTTTCTCTGGTATAGATCATATCCAAAGTGCATATCATTCTTCCATATAAAATTAACAAAATAATGTAACCTGTGTATTCTGTTGTGGACATAGCTTGATCTTCTGTCTACACTAAATTTTAGAAGCTGTCTAAGTACATGTAAACTAGAGCCCTTTTGAGACTCCAAGTGGCCTCTGTCAAAGAAAGAATCTGAAATGGGGCAAAAGAAGGTCTTAGTTTTGACAGAGATTCTGAAAGTAATGTTTCCCAGAAGGCATGAACTACCCTACTGTAAAAATAATCTCTAATAAGCAAGTCCTCTAGATATGCACCTGCAGACATTAACAGCAAAGATAAGATAAAACCATTGCCAAGCATTTAATGATAGCCTAAGGACTAATGAAGATCTGAAGGATTGCAACTTGAAAGGCAATGGTCACAGCCCACTGAGAACATGATGTACTTTCTTGTCTTGCTAAGAAATAGGTGGAAATGACTCAGAAGCCTAGACATCCAAATTCATCCTGAATATTGAAAGGATGCATTACTGTTCTCCAGTAAAGCATGTAGAATTTCCTTCTACTATTTTGTCCTAATAGCAGAAATTTAAATCCAGTATATATATATATATTTTGTATGTGCATTTGAGAAAAGAATCCAGGAATTGAAACTCTTTCTCCTGGCAATGTCTTCTATGACTGACATTTTCACAATGACCATGTATTACTGTTCAAGGGTTTTTTCATAGATAAAGGCAGTTCATCACAGAATACTCTGGATTGGAAAGGACGAGGATAATTGAACCCAACTCCCACATGAAAGGCCCATTCAGGGATCAAACCCAGAACACTGGCATTATTAGCACCATGTTCTAATCAACTGAGCTAATCTCAGAGGTTTCATGAAAAAGATACCAGAAGCAGAAGAGGACAAGACTTTGCTTCTGTTTCTAGTCAGAATCCTTATCCTTTGAACCTTTTAAACCAAATGACTTGAAGAAAAGGCAAGACAAAGGATCATCATGAGAGAAATAAAACCATTTCCTCTCTGGCTTTAGATCTCTCACGCATAAACATAAATACAAATATATCTATATTCAACTTTGTCTTTAACTTTGGATAGCAAGGGCAATTTTGATTTATTTTACAAGGCGTAAGAAGAGGGAGAATGGCAAGAAAGGTTTGTTTTTTGTATTCTCCCTTGATTTGATCTAACAGATTCTTGTTGTCTTTGACAGTAGCCAGTTCCTAAAAAAGGACTGCTAACTGCTGTTAAAGCCCAGAACTGGAAAGATTTCCTGCAAGAGCCAAGTTTCATTCAAGCCCTGAAAACAGGCTGTGAACTCAGAGGCTTTCAGCTCCTCCTAAAAATTGCCTGCCTTGGGCTGAAGAGATCTCAGTGAATCCAGTCTCTCAGACAAACAGAAAAGGAATTCTCATTTCTCTATTTAATTCTTATACTAGCCCAGTCTCTGAGATATGAGTCAGAAAAGTCTTCTGAGAGAAACCATCGGGTCTAAAGGCCATCAGCAGCACAAAATATCAAAGGAACATTGAGGAAATGTTTGGACACTTCCGTAGATTTCCTTGAAAAATTCCAGATACTTCTGAACCCGAGAGCCAGCCATGAACCACAGTGAGTTTGTCTGGCCATAACTACTCAATAATTGGCAGCTACAAGTATTGAGAGAGCCAAAGAATGAACCTTTCTTCCAAACATGTTCAATTGTTTGGACACTGTCTCTAGGGGCTGATGACACTTCTCTCAGTTTTAGAGTAGCAAACTTGCAGCCAAAACCACAACAAGACAAGACAGAATGCAGGAAATAAATCAGATGCCACCCTTTTCTGGAAATTATTTTTCTTCAGCTATTTGGAAATATTTTTACATTTGTGGACCGGAAAGTTGTTAGACTGAACAACTCAGGAGACAGTGAAAGGAACAAATTTCATCATTGGAATTGCTATGCATTCCCGCCCATCTTCTCTCACCCAGTTTAACATCTATTATCTCTCCTTTAGGGCTTTTTAAAAATTGTTTTTGAAAAAGCTACACAAATGGTTGAGCGAGGAGACAGTACTGACACAGTACTGGATATCTGTGCCACCACTTTTAGATGAATCTTTAATGATTCATTAATGTTTAGAATATGAATTAAGATTCCTATTATAATCTTTTTCCTCAAAATAGCGGTGTGCCTTGTTCTCTCACAAAATCTTTTCTGGTCTTTCTTATCTTCCTTATGTTTGCTTTCTGTCTAAAGAAGGTTTGATGCAGGCAGCCACAACAATCCTCAATTTTCACAATGCTCCGTGAAGCTGTGACCAGAAAGTGGTGCCTTAAACATCAAAAGTAGGAAAAGTCTGTCTGAGAACAATGCTGAACCTGCCACTTTCCANCTGAGAACAATGCTGAACCTGCCACTTTCCAAAAATTACTGTGTGCTGTGACACAAATGAAAGTCACACTCCCCCTCTATGCTATTTTTTCCACCACCAATCCTCATTTTTTTTAATTGATAAAGTAAACCAATGAATAAACCAACCCAAGGGATCTTGTGCCAGGAGGTCAATTCCACCTGGCTAATTCTTTCTACTTGTCCAATTTTTTGTTTTCCAGAAGGCACACTTTATACTACCTTTTAAAGCTTTATACAGAACCATTAAATTGAACTAAACACACCTGGTGGACAAAATAAAGACCTTGTTTTGCTTTTTTTTTTCCCCATGTCAAAACTCTTCCCCCCTCTTTCTGTACCTAAGGAAAAATGAAAAGGTTTTCACTGATCACTTGCTGTGAGTATACCTGACTATGAATACACTTGCAAGACATGTCACAAGCCAGTCTGAAAATCACCTGCAGAAGTATTCCCCTGAAAGAGGATAATGCCTGAATTTCTATGCACTGACAAGTATAGACACAAGGTTTCCTGCCAAAGGAATGGGTGATAGATGAGTAGAATCTTAGTACCAATAGCTACAGAATGCTTGGAAGAAAATTAAAGTCAGAAGGTGAACTCTAGAGCTACCTGAACTATCAGCAATGGCTTCAAAAGTGTTCTCTTGCTTAAACATGCCTTTTATTAAGTGGAATTTCAAAAGCTAGGTCCTCAATTCTGAGGGGTTTATGACAGCAAGATGGGATCTATTGGTTTCAGAAATTTGGTGACCTAAAGTTGTCTTTAAACTTTAACTTCCCTTACACAAAGCAGTAATTTTCCTGGACTCTCATTTAGCCCAGAGAAAATGCTTTCAGAGATGATAAGGCAGCAGTAACTGATTATTTGACATTTCTTTCATAAGTCCCTCCAAAGCCATCAGCTGATGGTATCTTGGCCAGACCAGGTTAAATGGCACACTGCTACAGATGAATGATCCCGTCAGTCTAGATGCAAGAAGCTTTTGTCCCTGAGATAGGATCCAAGGTTGTTGACTAAACAGATCAACAGATCCAATAGATCATTGGAGCATCTTCTCTTCCTTTCTTTGCTCATATTACAGGAGTTGATTTCCTTAATTTCTTCTGACAAAATAAAAATTTCTGCCACTGGAAACCCCTTAACAGTTCAGTGTCAGGGATAACACACATAAACCCCTTCCTGGTTCACTTTGCATTTAAATTCTCCCACTGTGTGAAAACAGGAAAGTAGCTCCTTCATGCTGTTTGAGCTAACAGCTGTGACTTGTTAGACCACTAGAAAGAAGAGCTCTTTCTCTTCGTAGTAGGGGAGGCAGTAAAATAGCAAATCAGGGGGAGAGGGCAGGAGTACATTCCTACCAGGAAAGGGAGCAAGACTCTAATAAAGAAACCTACAAGCCAAGGAGGTGGTCACAGCTTCCCTAGAGCTTCTTCCAGTCTTACTTTGTAAGAGAATTCCTCCTTTGAAAGATTCCACGAAAAACACTGCATTGGCCACACCTACATGACCTTTCAGGAGATATCCTATCTTTTTAGGTTTAAGTGGAGAGGCTTGAAAGACAAAGTTCTTAAGCTAAGAACTGTATCCCTGAATACAATGTATTCTGGATCCCTCAGGGAAAGGTTTTCAACACTATATCCCATTAATAGTTTTTAATGGCATAAAGGCAATATCTGTGTTCTGGAACCACAAACACTGGGAATGCATCTGCCATATTGAGAAAGGTCAAAATGTCAGCAACCTATCCTCAAGACTTTTTTTAAAATAACTTATAATTTAACAAATTTCTTTCTTCCATAAGAAAGGTTTCTTCTGAATATCAATGTCTAGTGTGGCTATCTGAAAATAAAGTCTCTGATAAATAAATTGGTTTCATTGCATTTAGATTGTAAATTCAGTATCCTTCACAACATCATTTATAAATAGGTACAACATTTACCTCTATGCAAATGTTTGGAATATTGTCGTAACTTATTTCAAATTTTTAAAAATAGACTGAATATTTTATTAGTAGCTCAGTTACGTCAAGAACTCTGTAAAATCTAGACAGTGGTTGAAGGTAACATTTTTGCCCCATTAGAATTGCGTATCTGTTCTTTAATTTCTTCCTTACACCCAGCACTTGGGCTGCATTTATCTTTTCTGGAGATAAAAAAACCTCATTTCTCTTAAACTACAATGAGGGCTACCTCACTTAATGTTTTCTTTTACTATTTTCTGGTTTGGAGTTTAATCATTACAACCCCTTTCAAGGTAGGATATGTTTTTATACTTCATATCATATTTAATAGTAAAGTCATAATAATTTAATAAAAATCTATGATGATAAATGTTAATGTCTCAGCACAATGTGTCTTAGAAACTGCTCTCTGAAAGACAGCATGATAAGGATTATAAATTTAGCTGTCCCATAATTTAAATGCATCCAAACTCTTAAATGCAGAAAGGCATATAGCAGTACTAAACAGCAGTTCAGGGAGTGATGAAGTATTTCATGCCTAGTTCAATCTTTAGAGGGAATGCAGTTAGTCAGCTGGTAACTCATCACAAAGCTGTAGCTAGAAATTCAATTCTGGAGAAAGATGCTACCAAAGTGTAATAAAATCAAACAAGAACTTGGGTTTATACTTCATCAATAAAACAGTAGTTTCTGAATCATATCAATATCATGTGTCAGTTCAGTCCTGGAACACAGAGCAGAGAAGTACACTACAGGCACAAGAACACGCAGTTTCCATCTTCCAGAAATCACTTCTGAGGCCCCTGTAATGACAGGGGTTTTGTTAGGTTGAACTCAAATGACACTAATGCAAAACACTCTTCATACAAGGAAGGGCACCCTCCCCTCCATTCTGCTCCCTCAGGAAGATCCTTGCCAATTTGGCCACTAAAACAATTTTCATTCTGACTTGAAATCAGTGCAGCAAAACTAAATTCCCACCAAAGCTCATCTCATGGCCAATCTCATCAGAGAAAGTTGAGAGAGTGAAAAATGTTTCAAAAATGAAATTATTCTACCAGAAAGGAGTGAAGAAAACAGTAATTTTTTTCTCCTCTTCCTCAGGCAATGAATGGAAACTCAGAAGCATGTGATATATTAATTAAATACAACAGTTAAATACAATTACTACTGAAAGCTCATGATCCAGCAAGAGATAAAGAACCTTATTTAATAAGTGGGTATGGGTGGGCTCAATCCTCTGTCCTTGCACATATCAGCCATAGAAACTCTTAGAGCCCATGCTGAAACCTGGGCTTCAACAGACACTTGCTTTGCTTTCCTGGACATGCCTGATATCCACAGGACAGAAACCACACCAATACTTAGCTTTTCCTTTTGCCTGTGCCGTTGTATCTCATCACTAGCTTTTCTGACTTTATTCTCTTCTACTTAATAATTTTACAGTAAAGCTTGTGCCCCTAAACACTTCCTGACACAGCTGCACATGGAGAGCAAACCTTCCTTTAGCGCTCTTACAAGAAAACCAAATGCACAAAGCCTCGTTTCACAAGCTTTGCTTTTTAACTTCATGATCATCTTTAGCCTGCTCTAAATTTACAAAGCTTCACCTTGTAAGCCATTAAGACTCCTTGTACCCATTACTGTGTCTGGGAGACAGTTCCAGAAGTTCATTTTTCTGATGGCTTGAGAACTTCTTTCAACTTCCTGTCTAAATGCATTATTGATTAATTCATATCCATCTGATGTTATCTTTTAACTTTAATTGTTCTTTTCCCTACTTGCTATTTACCCCCAAATATATTTCTAGAAAGTAATCATATTCTCTTTCAATCTTCCTCTTGGTCAGCCAAACCAAGCCATGTTCTTGTAATCTCCTCTCAACAGACTTTTTAACCATTCCATTAAAGGTCCTTGAAGACCTTTCCTGGGTTTGTTCCAGTTAAAATTCAATTTTTTTTTTCCAGTACAGAAAGTCAGTCTGATACCAGTAATCCAGGTGATATCTACCAGTATTTTGTCTTAATTGTATCAATATTTTCCAATATCCAAGGAGAAATCTGGCCTTGACAATTACAAGGCCTTCTTCATGTCTGAAAAGTACTACCAGTGCATTTACCTTATTAAACACAGGTTTAAATTCTGCATCCCTGCTGACCAATGAACCTCCAGCTCACAGCAGAAGGTCCTAAATGCATGACTTTGCAGTATTAAATTTTTTTCTCATTGTGATGATTCTTGCTGACTGTCATGTCATTCTTCCTATCTCATAGGCAGATTCTCCTCAATATTACCAATGCCTCCTAACACTCCATTATGTGCAAATTTCATGACCACAAACTGGATTTTGAATTAGGGTCACCAATGTGAAATGAGTGAGGAGAATCAGTCACAAGATGAATTTTGAGAAATACCATAAACCAATTCTCTATGTTTTTACAACCTCTCTTTTAAAAAAACCTCACTGTAAGTTGTTAGATAGTTTTTAATTCCATATCTTGTCCTCTTCTGCTTAAATAAAGATTTCCATGAACACAGTTTCAAATGTTTTGCTTAAGCCAAGATATATCGGGTCCACTACACTGCAGTTTTTGAAGATAAACCCTTATCCTGTCAGAGAAAGATGAGGTTTGTCTGACATGATCTACTTTTGCTAAAACCACCTCATATTTTATCCCATTCTCTATTTACCTCTACTTCCACAATCTTGATTGTCCCTTCCTTTCAAACATTTTCTAAGAACTTGCACAACATCAAGATAAAAAGAACATTCTTTTTGAGGAAGAGCTTTTCCCTCTCTTTTTAAAAACTAATTTTGATACATGTCAATCCCATTGCACCACCCCAGAATTGAAAGAGTAATTAAAAATTCTTGCTAGTGGAGTTGCAATTTCAAGTGCCAGTTCTTTTTGGCATATAATACAGGTTTCCTGTTTTCTCAGGTAAGAATTCTAAATTTTCTAAATTCTTACACACTGTGATAGTAATTTCTATTGCCCCATCAATATTCCCATTTGGTATAGTATCCTTGTCCTCTGAATGTAATTATTTTTATTCTCCATTTAATTCTCAAATCATCAAGACCACACTCGCACCTTATAAAACCTCTTTCCATATTTAAATACAGTAGGTCAGCAAAAAAATAAAACTTAACAATAAAACACATATCAGTACTATGGTTAATGTGATAAAAGAAATGGTCAACATTATATGAAAGAGTAGAAAGGAAACTCCATGAACATAATTTGGCTCAATATTAGAAGATATTAGAAGAGTATCACTGAAATCAGGAAAACATTCACAAGATGGTATCATTCCCACCACTGCCTACTAGAGGCACCAAGATTGTTGCAATTTTTCCATTTAGTGTGAAGAAAAAGTTATTACACTGGTTTCATTCCTTATTTCATGAAAGGAGGATGAGGAAGAAAATGTTGCAAAGGGAAATCAACATCTAAGTTTTATGCCATGAAATTTTATCAAACAAGAAAGTGTATACCATATAAAATATAAGTTTATAGGCTGTAAGCAGAAGAACACATGAATTCACTGGTTTGTTATATTTGCTTCTTATTTTGTATTGCTTTCTTTTAACCATTACTATTCCATGAGAAAAGCCCATTTAAGTTCTGAGGAAGCATGTCAGAAAAAGCCATCCCTGTACCATTATATGCATCTAAGAAAAGGGAGAAATCTCTAAAATTAAGTTCTTATTCTCTTTTTATTCAGAGAGTTATGACATTTCTTCTATCTGCATTTTCAGCCCACAGAAATGTGAAATAAAATGTAGAGTTTTCACAGCTCTTCAATCATCGTTTTTCATAATCCTTGAGACTGGAAAACCACGTACAAAATTTGGAGAAATGGCATCTCTTTTCTTTCATTCCAGCATCTCCGGACTCCCATCAAGCTCTGCTCAGCCAATTTAGTATGCTTGGACAAACAAGGTAACCAACCAATCTGACAATTAGTTAAACATAATACCCTTTAAGATTTCTTCCAAGTTAATCTAAAACACAGCAAAGGAAATGAGGAACGGGGTTTAAATAATTCCTTTGAATGCAGAAACAGACCCTAAAAGAGGTGCTTTTCATCCACAATATTTTTAAAGCACTCTATAGCCATCTCAGGGAGATCTGCCTTCAGGATATTCTCTTCCTATTTAAATGCCTTGGTCTCTCTCTCATTCCCTTCCATCTCACTGTTCCCCATAAAGGGTCACAGATGTTACAGACACAAGCATTCACAAGCTTGTAAATGACAGCAGTAGTTTTGTTCATGTATATTCGTTAGAATAAGTTTATAATTGGATGACCACATAGTATCTCCATGGTACTCTTCCACTGCTCTGTCCAGGCAGTGCCTTTTATGCATTATCCATTTTCCACATGACTTTAAACATCTAAGAACATGTAATTGGAATATTTCACAACAGTTTGGAGAAAAATTGTTCAGGAAGCCTACATTCTGTTTTGCCCCTTCAGAATGCATGACTTAGAGTTTTAAAATTCTTTTGAGGTATTTTTGTTAGTAAAATGCATTTTTTTCTCTAAATTCATAGGTCAGAAAAGACTTTTAAAATCCTTTAGTGGGATCTCTGGCACATCACAGTCTATTAAATTTTATCTCATACTAAGGCTACTAACTGATTTTTCATGAATGCAAGAAAATAACTCCCAGTCCTTTTTTGATCTGAAGGTTATTCATATTTTTTTAGAGAAACTTTCAAATCTTCATCTTAGGGGTTGAAGAATCTCCATCTTCCTCTGTAATTTAGTCCATCACTGTTAAAAAATTTTGAGGTTTTTTCCTAATGTGGATTTATTTGGATCCAGGTTCCAGAACAAAGGAATGCTACTCTACTATGCCTATCTTCCATAAAATGAATAGCTTTTTAGAATGTCAGATTTTCTCTACAGGAAAGGATTTTTACATTGTAATCAAATCACTTCTGAACAATTTTTCTCTCTCTCTCTCACAAAAAAAATGAAATAGGCAGGCTGGGCTCTTCAGTTTTCAAACTACAAAGTAATTCTCCACAATTATTTCTGTGGCTCTCTATCCACTCAAAGTGCTCACCATTCTCTTTAAAATGCGAGGCTCATAGTTAGTCAGGATTCCAGCACTAATATCATATGCAAAATTTAAATGACTTCTCAAGTGGTTCATTTCCAATTCAATTTACCTATTTTTGCCGAATCACTACAGTAGGAGCCCATGTTGACTCATTTGTTCACTGTGACCTTGAAATCTTTCTCAGAATCTGTTTTCCAGGAAACAACTCCTCTTCCTATAGACAAACAGACAGCATGTTTTCTGCTCATAAAGATATGATCTTGCTTTCGTCAGTGTTACAATATAACTTCCTTTGAATGGCCATAACTTACTCAACCAGTCCAAGTGGTCCCATAAGACTACCCTGGCTTCACTCAGTATTCATTATTTCTCTTAATTTTATATTATCTACAAATGTTACCAGATGCACTTAGTACCATTTATTTGTTAAAATAATGGGGAAAAT
>VZTB01002445.1:39947-55508 GCA_013397245.1 Thryothorus ludovicianus
CTTTTTAAAAAACAAATTCCTAATAACTTTCAATTGTATTGGCATGGATTGATGCCAGGGTAGCAGATCTATAATTACTTGGGACAGTCTGCTTACCTTCTAGAATGCAAGCATAACCTTCGTGCTCTCCCAGTGTCATGGAATAAATAATTAATTAGGGGTGAATGCAAATTCCATCATATGGACCTGAGTTGATCTCTGTAATAATAGGGTTCTAATCCTTACATTCTTAGTACATGCTGCTGTCAGAGTCAGACCGCACTAATAAAATCACCAGTATAAATGCAATATAGGTCAGAGCACAGAAGTGAGTAAGATGCACTTTGCTAGTAGGTATCAGATATATTTTATGATAGAAAAAGAACACCAGGCCTCACGTTTAATTACATGTTCTGCTAATTAAAGAACTTCCTTCCCTCCTTTTCTGTTTACCGAACCTAGCTGGTGCTGTGCTTCTCATATCCTGACAAATATTGTACCTCTGCCTAACTCATGACTATCCTTTCTTCCTCATTCTGTTTTAAGTCAGGTAGTTTGCTTTATCTACTCTATTCCTACACTTAGCAAGAGGAAGCAGCTTTAAGATGCAAGGAAAAAGGTTTTATCAGTTTTCCCTCTGGTACCATGGCACTCCAGAATAAGTGTCTGGAAAAGTCATGGTCCATGTTAAGCTGTTCAGAGAGTTGCTGGAAATGGACCATTTGTTCTCCCTTTATAAAGGGGATCCAGCAGGAGGAAGGAAGATAAGTAGAGACAGAGAATGTTCCGGGTATTTGGCAGCTGGATTCTGACAAGCCATTCCAGAATACTGAAAAACTGTTTTTCAGAGATTAACTGTTCAACCAAATAAATCTGAATCACCAAAGACACATACTGAGCTTGCTGAACAGAACTGTATATATTTTGCAAAACTGACATCTGTCAGAATTTGAGTATCTATTCACTGTGATTCATCTCCCAGATTTCACTCTTTTGACATAAATTGTGGCATCACTTCTTCCCGTACATGTCATGTACAAAGCCTGTTAGTGTTAAAAGGAGAAAGAAAAGTAGGCTTAGATTCTACATTCCACATTTCTGCTACTTTTTCCTAATTTAGACAAAAAATAGGCAACTGTATGAATAATCAATGATGCTGGCTAAATAACATTTCTATTCATAAAAATTCTAGAAATAATCAAAGAATATTTTTTCTCCTTGTGTGCTTCTAGCTGTTAATTAGATGCATCATTTTTTTCCTTGTGACCATGGTTGTAGACTTGCACATCCATAAAATTTCTATCTGCTAAACCCACATTGTAATAGTTTTTGTAAATGTAACATCTCTGTAAAAAAAACCAAAAATCAGTAGTCTGTTGTGTTTTGACCACACTTCAGGCTCAACACAATTTTGAAAGCCTGAGTTATTTCTTATGAAAGTATAAAGGTCTTTTATATCTGATTTCCTTTGACCAAAAAGTGACATATTACTGCTTGGATGCTGTAAAATGAACTTAGAGGTGTGTTTAGGTCACTCCATGCTATACAAGTCATTATCTTACTGTAAATGAAAATCAGGTCCAAAATTTTGCAGAGGGTTCCTCTGAATGTTGTTAAGAAAGTACAGCATAAATCTTCTTTTTTAATCAAACAAATGAGATAGATGGTGGCAGGAAAATCTTTGAACTCCCAAAATATGCCATATGATGGTGCAAAATGATACACTATTTCACATCTGAACTATAAATGTATACTGAACACCTACCATAGAAATGTTTAAAGTGATTTTTAATGTAAATAGCTTTATTCTCCTTATTTCCATCATTAGAACAAATGAAAAGATCCTTCCTCTGGTTTTCTTTTGAACTAGTAGGCAACATCCATACCAACCTGGACACAATATTCTTTGCTTTTCTTTTCAGACACAAAATCGATAGCATTAAGTAGGAACCCGTTTTTCTCTATGGATACTTGTATCCATTATTGGATTATTTCTCATGTGCAACGAACCATCTGCCTTAATGTCAAAGCTGATTATTTTAGTTGTTCCTTTAATTTTTTTCCTCTGTCTCTTCACTTGTAGTATCTAATATGAAACCACAAATTTAAATCTGTCTGAATGAGAGTATTCAGGGCAAAGTGCTTCAATCACTTTCAAATTGCTCATTTTGTGCTACACTGAAGATGATGTTTTTAGAAGAAAAGAAGGTTGCAACTTTCTATCAAGTTCAAGTCTTTGACTTCATTTCTTGCTTTTCTTCCTTTTCTTTTTTTTAAGGTGCAGTCACCAATTGATCTGTCATAATGTGGTTTTCAAAGATGAACTGAGAATGCTCTGAAAGGAGTTTGCAGTTGAAGAGCTGCAGGAAGACCTAGAGTAGGGAATTACATTTTCATTGTGGCTAACTTTCAATGACACTGAAGACGCCTCACTTGGAAGATTATCAAACCCATGTTTTCTCTTCTGCTTCAACAGACAAAGCTTCATTCATTTGATGTAGAAACTCTGAAGAAACTAATTTTCATTTTGAAATAAGTGTGAATTCTTTTAATCTTGAGATTTAACAACTCTTGACAATGCTTACATTTCACTTCAGACAAATGAGCTGTTTTCATAACTTCAGTCTTTCCAATCACTTTTTCCCACTAAGTCTTTCTCAACCCAGGTTAATATACATGGAATTTTATAACCACTTCTAAGTTACCTATTTGTTGTATTAATTAAAAAAACCTATCCCATTTACTAAAAATAAAACAAAACTAACCACTTCTTGAAGGTGACACTCTAAAGAATGGAAAAACGATTTGCTAATCATGATCTTCAGTGATTTATCTTCCATTAATTTCTACCAGATCAAACCCATCCTTATTACCTATTACCTATTCTTACCAATTTTCTCCCTCACTATATCTAACATTTAGCTCCATCTCTGCTCTCCTGTGGCTAAGAATATAATGAATTCCAACCCTAAGGTTTCCAGTTCTGTAACTATGCTTTGTACAAAGAAATTTCTTTTTGCTGTTTTATAATATTTATTTCACAAAAATTTAATGTACAAGAATGGAGACAGGAATAAAAGTGAAACAAGGCCTAACTTCTGGAAAAGTATATTATTTGGTTCTTTCTGTTTTTAAGAATACTAATTTTTTCAAGTCACTGTAGGTTTGGTTTTATCATTAAACAGGTCACACACTGTTCTGTGACTTACCATGTTATTGGGCAATAACAATAATATTCTAACTTCTTCTTTTGTAAGTAGGGCAGCGCTAAGGCCTTGTGATGTCCTTTGGTGAGATGATACTTTACGCAGACATCGCAATTTTTACCTGAACTATAGATATGACTTTCAGAATTTTTCTAGGAGAATGCCAAAAATTTCTAACTAAATTAGAAGTCAGTTTGAAGCTCTCAATATATTATTTTTAAAAGCTGGTGGAGGAAAAACATTGGAACAGGAAAAATGAAGACGGCTTACAGTTGGTGGGTGACTTTTGCACTGAAAACATGAAAGCTATTTTTGGTATAAATATCAACTACATATAAGCCTAACAGTTTCTGCCCTCAACTTTACATGGATACAGAAAAGCTCTTTTTGACATGTGTATTACAAAAATCTGAATACCCCTTTCCTTTTCAAAAAATGTTATTGAAGTGAATGTTGAAAGTGAATGCTGAAAACTGATTGGTTGACATCACCATTGTCTAAAAAATGTTTGACATAGACACAAGATTGGGACAACCAAGGTGGGAGAAGGGCAAATTCTTGACATAAGATGCCACTGGAAAGTACCTTGAAAGCTCCTCTCATCTATCTACTGTCCTGATGCAGGGCAAAAGTATCAGTAACATTTCTGAGCACAGGTAATGTGAACATAACAAATCCCAGTAGCAGAGACCTGACATCATCTATTCACAGCATATGCCTGTGCTTCATTATTTCTACATATTCCTCCCAATAACTAATCTGAATTTCTCTAGCTGCATCTTATTATCTTATTATCTTGTTCTGTCTAAGCTGAACATGAAGAAAAATTGTTCTCCTTCTTTCTGGGGTAGCTTAGAAGACTTATCTAAAGATATGTTTCACCTCAGACTTTTCTCATAGTCTAAACACTGTCAGTTCTTCAAATTTCCTCATAAATCAAGTTTTCCTGCTTTGCTCAGGAAAACATGGCATGTATACGATATGTAAAGACGGTCAGAAAACCTGCTGAAGTCAAGATACACAACATTCATTATTGCTCTTCTGTTCACAGATCTATTGGCCCAAAGCACAAGGAAAACAGATTGGTTTGATGTGGACTGCTCTCAACAGATCCATTCTGTCTGTCAGCCATTTCTTTGCTATCTTCCAGATGTTTACATATAACTCATTTGATTATTTGTCCATTTTATTTGTTCTAGCATTTTTTTAGGAATTGCGGTTCAAGTTGTTGACGAAAAATTCCTTGGCTTCTCTTTTATCCTTTAAGCACTCCATTTTTCCTTTCTCAATCTCTTAGAGCCTTAGCAAGCATCTCTTATGTTATCAGAGATGCCTGCTGACAGCTTTAAATAGTTTTGACCAGTGTTCTAAATAAGTTAGAGTCCATTTTATTTGTCTGTAAGATCATGGTCCTTAGTTTTTCATAATAATTATATAAGACACATGATTATAGCAGACTTCTGTAGTGAATACTGAAATAAAAAGGGCATTAAATTGATCTAAGATATTACTAGTTTTCTCTCTCAGCTTAGTATGGAAGAGATTCTCAGTCTTTCTCTTATTCCTTACAGAATTCAAGAAGAAACTCCATAGTCATAAACTGTGATGTCCTTTATAAAAACAGATTTTTTTAAGCTGGTTACTTATAAAAGGTTTCTTGCTCACCCTAATTATAACTTCATCTGTGCCTTGTTCTTTTTGATTTCTGTCCCCACATACTTACGCATTCCTTTATACTAATCCTAGTAATCTCACATAATTTTCATTTCCTGTATGACTCACATGTTTGAGGTCAATGTATATGATTTAACCAGATGACTTCTTGCTATATACTTGCTATTCTTTCCTTGCATTGGGATCATTAAATTCCAAAGAGCATGTTTTCCATCAGGAAGTGCTTAATTCCTTTATTCCTTTAAATTTCTCTTCCATGACATGTGATCTCCCAGTATCCTGGGTTTGCTTAAGTCTGCTTTCTTGGAATCCTTTTTCTTCTACTTTGCTGTTCTCCCTCCTTTCCTTCAAAAGGATCATGGATACTTCATTTCACGTTCACACAAGTTCTCTTTCACTCTCATGTTCTCATCCACATCCTATTTAGCAAAAAGCTGCTATTCTAACCTCTCTACTTGCTTCCTCTGTTTTCTGTATCAAGGCTGACACAATATATATATTGCTCTCTCACTGTAAATTGCTATATTCCTTTCCAGCTGAAGTCTACATAAACTTTTTTCCTTGTTTTTATGAAGTTTCATGCTCTAGAGCATTTGGCTAGTTTCTCAAAGAAAGCAAAAACACCCCAAAAAACATCCACAAAATCCGAAATTGAATTCAAGCCTTATACAACAGATATTTCTGGCTTGGGATTGCAATGGAAATCTCCCTGTTTTGTCATCAGGTATACGTATCCCTTTCTGGACAAGACACCATGTGTGGCTTGGAATTTCCACCAAATGAACCATTTTAACAATTCATCACTATGTTAGTTGAGTTGGAGTTCCATATTAAGATTCTCAGCTTTTCAATTACTATTTTCTATTCCCAACTTCTATGTGTCAAGAAACATTTCTGGATTTGAAAAGCGAGCAGGTCACTCAGGTTTCAGATTGTCTGCTTAGCCGGTCATCAAAGGAAAAACATCCATTCTCATGGAACTGTTTATATTAGTTTTTTTCAATGAAAACCTCAAACTTTTCCCAATGTGCATTCATCATTTAGGTTTTTTCTGCTGACTCTCACTGTGAGATTCAGAATTTGCTTCTATATACTATAAGAGAAAGAGAATGGCATCTATACTCCAGATCTAGGAGCATTTGCTATATACAGAAGAAAAATGGGAGGACTACTTGGTCTTAAAACTGGAAAATAGATTAGAAATCTCAAGTTATTTTCTCACTTTCCTACTTATGCAGATATTGTGTATATTAAGAAGAACATGTACTTTCCATGTACTTTAAATAAAGTACAGGTACAATCTTAGTGAAGACAAGACAGCTATGGCACATTAATTGCTTGAACTGAACTCTAAAAACTTTTCCTGAGGGTAACAGTGCCCTGGTGCGTGAACTTTGGCAACTCATTTATTTGTCCTTTAATTTTTGGTTCCCCAAGTGCAAAATGACTGTGACAAGAGTTATCAAATTCATACAGCGTTTGTCTTAGAAAATACTTATAAGCCCAAAAAGGTCCCTACATGATAAATTCTACAGAAAGCAAATGATTTTTTTTAATGATCTTGTATCTTAGTGATAACTTCATCCCTAAAATCACTAAAAGAAGATTTAAAAGCTTACAGAAAACGTTGAAATGAGGCAAATTTTCTCTCATCTCTGTAGAGCAGCAGCACTGAGGGCTCCAGCACGCATCTGTCATCTGGAGGCCAAGCAGGCATTCCACAATTCCAGGAAATCAATTCCAAAGACTGTAGATTGTCAGTTGCTTGTACACTGGAGGCCATCCAGGCAGCAGATTAAATTGTATGAGAAAATTGTAGCAGGCTCTAGACTGCATGTAATGGAGACCCTCAATGACCTTTCTGAAGACTTGGGAAATATGCATTGAAATTGCCAGTGGGCCCTTTTGTAGCACCAAAACTGCATACTGAATTTCTCTTACTTATCACACAGGGTCAGTCACAACTGAGTGGTTTCTGAAGAGGAAAAACAAACTAGAAAATGTAATCACCATCTTTTCTTCTTCCAGAAAATGTACAAGGCTACCAGAGATGCATTATCTGTTTAAACACAAAAAGAAAAAAAAAGTTGGTAGTTGTGAAAGCCACGGTCTTTAGCAGCACTTAATGGGACTACTGTTTTCAGGGAGGTTTCGGCAGAACACACAAAACATTGGCTAAAGTGAATGCTGATTGCAGAAGGTTGATTTAAGCAAGTAACAGTTTCAGTTTTGTTGTTTTAATCAGACTGTCAACCACCCCCTGGTTTTTCGGTTTCATTTTTTCTAGAGTAGACCTTGACCATTCGAACTGCAACTGTGACCCTTTCAGCCCTGCTGACCTGGGGCTTCAGGCTACAGTATGCAACTGTCCTTGTCATGAACAAAAAAGCTGCATGTACAAAAAGAATGTAAACAACTTAAAAATATAGATGAGCCACATGAAATCCTGTTCTTATTTCTGACCAGCCTATGGTTTCAAAAACTGAGGAGTTAACACCCCTGACTTTTATTTTCCCATTTATCAGTGGCAAGGTGGGCTGGTCATTTTATCTCACTCCTTAATAGTATTCCTACTCTTTAGGAAAGCTGCAGGGCTTAATATATTTGTACTTTAATTTTTTAAAAAATCTATTAAAAAAGACTTTCAGGGCATTTTAGACAGATGGAATGAGTAGATTTATTGGTGTAGAGTGCAGTTGTGCTTCTCTGAATAGCTCCTTTACATTCACTATGACAAACATGTCCTTTTGCTTAGCTAAAAGATCATATGGAATCATATCTGAAACTTCCCATAACTTAAGAATTTTGTGCTTAGCTTCAAAGCAGCTTCTAGAGCATCAGGGTAAGCAAGTTTTTGGTCTGACAGCAAGGCTCTACAATCTCTGTAAGGCACATGATCAGAGAGGGAAGTGGTGAACAGGAACTGCCCTTATGATTCTAATGTTTTGTTGACACTGCCACAGACTTCCTATATGACCTTGACCAAGTTTTAAAAACTATTTCCTAATTCTCTGTACAGTATTCTGGGGTAAAAATTCCCCATGTCAGAAGTATCTGAATATAAATTTATTGCTAAATGTCTTTTATGCTAAGACTTCTAAGTAATACACTCTTTCAAAGAAAATTACATTTCTTTTAAAGGAGCAGTTGCTTTACTGATTATAAACCAACCTTGTTTATATTTTTAATCTTGCTTCATCAGAGATCTTGTTCTGATACATCTCTGTGCTGTACTTCATGCTTTCACTTACACATCGGTACTTTTCTGCCACTTAGATATTTTTATAAACATTTTGATCAACTATAGCACGTTTGGTGCTAGTGACTGTAGAATTAGACCTCCTATGCTCTGGGAAGGAAAGATGGGGAGAAAGGAATGGAGCAGCAACACTTGCAAACACACACAAAAAGGAAATCTATGGGCTAAATGACTGAAAAATGGAATGAAAGGCATATGAATATAAAGAGCAGACTTTCAAAGACTGTTTTAGCCACAGGCCTTTTCATGTCAAATATGTGGTATATCCAGGCTGTAAAAAGCAAAGCAGGAATTTCTAGGGTAGATTTTCATCCCTTTGACTCATCCCTTTCCTTTGCCCATTTGCTCTCGTAAGACAGGTCCAGAGTGTGCAACAGGAAACCAGGCAAAAACAATACAAGAAAAACGCATTTTAATTTTAGCCACACAGCTGCTTCTGGGTTCTTTAAATACACTCCTCTCTAAGTGCTTCCATACACCAAGATATCCAAGCACCCTAGACAAGCTGAGTCTCAACTGCAAACTCATTCCACAACTAATCTCTGTCTGGCATTGTTACAGCAATCTAACCAAGTTGGTCAAATGCCCAATTGGGGCAAACTGAGTGCTTAACCAAGGGCTCTGTTACGTGACTTGAAATGATGAGCAACAGTCTCCAAGTTTGGGCAGAGACAAGTTTGTGTACAGGAATTAAACACAACCTCTTTTTTTCCTTATCCTCTCCCTCTGCACATTAATACACAGCATAAGAAACCAAAAATATCTTTTGAAGGCATGCCTGTGAGTGACACTGTGCCCTAGTATAATGTGACAGGTGACCTATTCTCCTTGTTCCAGGCTGCATGTAGCCTCGCTGTCTGGAAAACTATCTGGGGAATTTAAGGCCTACCAGGAGAAAAATGGGAAATCTAAAAGCTCAGTCACATACTCAGTTCTTCATCTCGGGTTGTTTTTATCCCTATAGCTTTTGAAGGTGAAACAAACCACCTCAGAATTCCAGAGGTTTTTTACTGCCATCATGTGGAGAACTTCCTTTAAAAAAGAGAAAAACTCTCTTCCCTCACAAGCTATGATTTTTCCTGCCTTTGGCAAAACTGAAAGAATCTAATTCAGACTTACATCTACACAGAGCTAGTCCTGGAGCCTCAAATGCCATAACATCTGGTAAATATTCAACTGTCCTCAGTACATTTTGCTTTTGCCCTATTGAAACAGTTTATTTGTTGGCATAGCAGAGCTGGACAAGATTGTGACAGCCTGGGTATGCTTGTCATTTCTAATATTCCATTACAGGTTTCTTTCCCTCGTCTGCAGGAACATACAAGTACTTAACATCAATCTTATTTCTCTCCATGCAGCAATACTACAAAAAAATCCCAATATTACAGCAGGGTATCACAAAAACAATTACATAAATTATCTTGGGATAAGAAATACACATTTTTCAGGCATTCCTATTCCCAGTATGCAAGCCTCCATTTTATCTGACTACTATAACAATCACATTTGAGAAATCTGATAAAAATAAAACTGTTCTGGAGGGTTGGAAATTTAGAGGACTGTATTAATTTTAATAAAAGGAGAAGAGTATTTCTACATTCTAGGAAAGTCCAAGATTTCAAAAGTTCTCAACAAAACCAATGACTGCATTTCAATTAGGAACGCCACCATATTTTATATCTAATTTTATTTTTTCTTAATTCTGCACTGATTAACATTGTATTCATAAGTAAACTACATTAATTTTAAGCGAGCTTTTCAGAGATATTGACAGATATTCCTTAAAGGTTTTCCTTGTATTAAATCAATACAATCTGAAAGGCATTCACTGTCAGAATGTTTCTCAGAAACTCTGTTATTTTCCCAAAGACATACAAACAAGTGGTCCCATTTTCAAGACTGGTGAGTCCTCAGTAGCTCCTCATGAATTTAGCACAGCAGAAATCAGCCTTGCACATAGTATATCTTCTGGCCATTTATATCAATTCTTCTTCTGTCAATTTATGTCTTCTGTCCATTCTGCTATATCACTCCTAATAAAAACTAGTTTTTAGCTTCTTCCAGACCATAGATTGCAAACAGTAATTAGGGACCTCAGCAGGGTCCATAAATGACTCCAAATCAAAAGCATGTTTTAATTGATACTAACATCCTCTTAACAAGACTTCAGAAGAGCTGCTACACCCACCAAGTTAAAAAAGCTGGTCTGAAGATCTGTGAAGTACTACCACCAAGGCACTGCCTTTTTCTAGAGTCATAAAAATCTGTTCAGATTTGGCTACATTATAACAATCCACTGTAAAAATCAGCACTTAGCAGATTTTTCTTGATCTGCTCCTAAAAGCCCTCACAATTCCTGCCACACTGGACACAAACTGTTCAGTGTTTTGCTGTGCTAGTCACTGCAGTGCAGGTTTCTAAGTTAAAGGTAAAAAATTATCCCACGACTATTCCCTATAATAGGGGAACATACTTTGCCCTGCAAACCAAGAGACAGTTCTATATTTGTCTTTCAGATGTTCTAACATTCTGAACGTTTCACAATCATACTGTTAGGCAAAGCTTCAACCACTACTAAGAGAACCCCCCCACAGCAGATCAGTTCAGCCATCTAACATAACAAACCCACAGGGAAAGCAACTGAGTCACAGTGGCATCTGAGCTTCTCGGAAAGCTGTATCCCTGCCCAGTGTGTATCCCTGGCTCATCTATCCACACTGTGAGGCACAGCACATGGCTGTATCAATGTTACCACATCACATGATCTCCTACTGACCAGCCTGTAGGAAATGTAATCCTTCCATGTGCAACTAATATGGTTGGTCTTTAATCCTCCGCAGCACAGGTCTGTACCAAAGGTTCAAGATTCAAGTTCTCTTCTGCACGAAGTACATTTTTTATCCTTGTATATAAAGTTACATATTTGGGCCTTTTCATTTGCTCGCAAAAATGATGAAAAAAACAGGCCAAAATCTTTACCAAAATCATAATCTCAAACACAGTCATGTCAAATATAGTTCCCAAAAATTAGGAAAATACCGATTTGAGATCATCAAATCACTCTTAGTTTTGCTATGTTATACATTTATGATATCAGGATTTCTTTAATTACCTACTGACAACTTGGTGTTTTTCTGCCAAACAAAGTGTCATTCAGTTGAATGACTAAACGGTAACGGGAATAAAACATGTAGAGAATTAGGCTGTTGTTTGTAGTATTCCTATCTTGTATCAGTTGTCCTTGGTACATAAATAAAGAATCACAGACACGTAATATTCTGAGTTGGAAGGAGCCCACAAGGATCGTCAAAGTCCAACTACTGTCCCAGCAAAAGACAGCTCCAAGAATCACACATTTACCTAAAAAAATTAACATTATTTTAAAGAAAGGTTCCGGACTCTTTACTGTAATTCTATGTAAATTAGACAAAGGCCTTTCCACCCAGAAAATAAAAAGTCGGTAGGTAGTCCTTGATTGGACTAAATTGGTCCTTCTCTAGATCCTGTAATCCAAAGAGACTCACGACACCCAGTGGTTTTTACAAGTAACGCAGGCACACAGAAGCCATGTAGAATGTGGAGGTGCTTATCTCAGTTCTCAGGCTCACAAAACTAAGGTGCAACTAGAAAAATGAAGGCACTGGACAAGTTACAATCCATATTAACGAGTCTAGAGATGGTCTTAGAAAACTCAACATTTATGAAAAAAAGTCTTCCCAAGCCACCACCACCATCTGAAATATAAACCCAAATAATTTTTGAACTCCAGGAAAACATGACATCTAGCCTGCTTTGGAGCAAATAGTAGCTCTTCCATGACAACAATGTAAATCCTGTAGATTTTTCTACCAGCAAAAAATACTATCATGAGGAGATGTCCCTGACAGCATTGCACTGATTAAGTAAAGCTATCCTTCTACACCTTGTAGCTTTCCACTCGCTATATCGAAGAGCAGACAGAGAAGGTGACTGCTGGGGAGGTGAGGGAACACAAAGGGCTCGCTGCTCTCCAGAGTACTCTGGACTGCTGCAAAGCTCTGACGCTGCAAGGGTTAAAAGCAGTCACTGGGGCTGCTCTTTTGCACCACTTCCCCCAGTCTTTAGTCCAAAAATCTAGGAGTTGTAAAAGGAATATTAAACCCAGATTTGTTCTCCTCCAACATAAAACAGAAGAGCATAAGAGCATCTAAAGTGTTTTATTCTTGATATGCCATCTCTGTTAATAATATGTTCTTTTTAAATTGCCTTCATTCTGCCTTGTCTTAAAATGGATACATTTATGGTAATGATAAAGTTGCAGATGGATATAACAATATGAAAGATGTGTACTTTGCAAAGAATACATACCGAAAGTTGAAATTTAGAAGAAAAGGAGACATTAGTAAAGTATTTTCATTAAAGAAAAATCTTGTTAACTCAACTTCTGGATGAAATTCTATGACCTGTGATAGACTGCAGGTCAGAGCACATGATCATTCAATGTTTCCTGCTTTGATATTTATTAAATATTAACAAAATACATATGTGGAATGTCTTTTCAAAGAGATTTTGAGCTTTAATGTTGTTTTAATGTCCAACTTTATCTGCATGACTTCATTCTTTTGTTGAGACCAATGAAAATTCAAGAGGCATCATTTGAACAATATTCTTCTATTAATGTATTAAAATTACAAAAGTGAATAACAGAAGGAACAAAGATACCTGTACTAAAATATTATAAAAATTAGACTGGTTCAATGAAGTGACATGAATAAAGCCATTTATTTGTATTTGCAAACTAACTTAATACAATATAGTACAAAATATAGTACTTGTTAAATTGTATAGCAAAACAAATTGTGATAGCAAAACAAAGTAGTGAGTATATAAAGAAAAAAAATTGAGTACATGGTGTTTTCAGACCTAACCTTTCCAGTTCAGACAGTGTAATACGAAACCACATTCTTCTCACCTGGCTATGCTTTACTTCCAAAGTTTGCCAAACATTTCTTTCTACTGCTGTGCTAGGACAAGAGATTCTTTGTCCCATAAGCATTTATGAAGTCTATGCATCAACACCTTTATTAATCGTTCAGTAAGCACACAAGACCTATTATTTAACCACCTCATTAGATAAAAACTTCTCTTTGTCCCTCTTAAGCCATGAAAGATGATTTCTGCATCTTCTACTGAAAGAAGAGATTCAACACCTTTTTTTAATAAGTGTTGAAACACCTACACTGAATAAACATACAGTCATACTTCACTCACATTCTTTTCACTCTTTTCCTATTGTATGACCAGAATAAACAGGGAAGTGAACAAAAAGTTAATACTTAATAGTCAAAACACTCACCTTTAGGATAAACAAATCAACCACTGTATAACATAAGGAAAAAGGAAAACATCCTGTTGCCACTGACTGTAATCAATGAACTCACACAGTAAATAAGACTTTGGATCAATGAATCAAATGAAAAGGGGCAACGACAGAAATATTATTAAAACTACTAGAACAGTGTATTTGGAGGAGGAAGAATTTAGATGATGTTCAAAATAAACCTAAGGTTTAAGTCAACTTAATTCAGGGACAATTCGGGTGATAAGATTTAATATGTTTAGAACAGGGGTTTACCTTGACCATCCAAGAAAACTTCTCTATTAAACAATATATTATTTCAGTTCTCCTACCTTCTGCCCTTTGGATGAAGGCCTGGTATCACATATTCCAAATCTGTTCTGAATCACCTGAACTGAACAGCAGGTTGTCTGTCCCAAACACAGGCTACTTGCTCTCTGGAGAGCTGTTTTCAGAGCACCCACACATACTCCATAGCCTGAGAAATCTGGCCTCTGTGGAGGACAGTAAGGGCTGTTTCTGGCTACAAGGCAAACCAGGACCATGCCTGTGCAAATAAGATGATACAACAGCATTCTTAGCATGCTTTTCCCCAGAACTCAAAACTCCTGAACAGTACGGGATCCAAATCCAGAGTCCAGAGATCACACATCTCACACTACAGCTTAGATGTAATCAGAGCCAACTCTGGCATTTAAGTGCTCAAAAATACATCCTAAGAATAAGAGTCACTAATGTTCTCTCACAGCATTTCATATTGGTAGGACTGGAACACATCAGTGCCATATTTTTTTAAGTGATAATGTCATTTCATGTAACCTCAGACATTTTTGTGTTGCATTTGACCGGTTGTTTATGAGACTATGTTGAGATTAAAGATCCTTCTCTTTTTCATTCAGGAATTTATTAGATCTTGTTCAGCTCTTTAATCAGCATATTTCAGGTTCTTTAACAAGACCATCATAACAATGAAAGTGTTTCTGTTTCTATTTAAGAATTCATTGTGTCTTTTCTCAGATCTTGCACACAGCCTTTTAAGTTTTCTCTAATGAAATGGCTTTTATGTCCAAATGCAAAATATTCTGACAAATTCCTGGGTGTTGGTAGCATTTATGCAGTTCTCAGAACAAGAAGATACTCTGGTTTTTTTCATTAAACTCACTTCCTCCTACTTGTTTGCTCTTGGTTTATATGCAATTCATGTAAACCAAATCTACGTAATTCACATTCCCCAACCATGTAAAAGTTGGTTGTTTTTTTTGTTTTCACTCATGACAGGAAAAAGTGATTCATGCCCTGTACTCAGGATTAGTGAAACCACATCTCGAGTTATGGGTCCAGTTCTGGGTGCCTCCATTCAGGAAAGGACACTGAGGTGCTGGAGTGGGTCCAGAGAAGGGCAATGAAGCTGGTGAAGGATTTAGAGCACAGGTTCTGTGAGGAGCAAAAGGGGGTGTTCAGCCCAGAAAAAAAAAAGGAGACTCAGAGGTGACATTACCACCCTTACAAGGAGGCTGAAAGAGGCTGTAAGCACCTGGGGTTTGTCCTCTTCGCCCAGCAGAGACAGGACATGGTCCCAAACTGTGCCAGAGGAGCTTCAGGCTGGAGGTGAGAAGGAATTTCTCCACAGAAAGTATGATTAGACATGGGAACAGGATGCTTGAGGAGGTGATGGAGTCACCGTCCCAGAAAGTGTTTAAAATGACGTAGCACTTAGTGCCATGGTATAGTTGACGTGGTGTCGTTAGGTCGTAAGTTGGACTCGATGATCCGAGGTCTTTTCCAACCTAATTGACTCTGTGCTTCCTTTTGTTGCTGTGTTTTCCCTCTTTGAGACAAGTTTGAGACCTCTTTGATGCTACTTTCCTCATATTTGAAGTGTCTGCCTGTGTTTCCTCTCTCACTCGTGGAGGGAGAGAGGCTGCACAAATGCCTAACATTCTGTGTGGGGAAGAACCGTACTGTTTTGTACGGTATTCGGGAGGCCCAGCAGCATCCCGAACTCTCGGCCCCCTCACGGCGCGCGGACCGTGACCGCCCTCACGGCGCGCGCTCCCGTCAGCCCTCTCTGCGCACGCGCGCTCCCCTCAGCGGCCGCGAGGGCG
>VZTB01002445.1:55588-99330 GCA_013397245.1 Thryothorus ludovicianus
GCGTGTGGGCCCGGGACGCGGTTGGGTGGGATCAGCGGGAGGGACGGCCCTGAACGACGGCGTGGGCGCCCGGTTCTAAAGGCGGTGCGCGGCGGAGGCCCAGCCTGCCGGGCCCGGGGGGGCGGCTCTGGCCCGGGGATGAGCCGGAGGCTTCTCATGCCCGTTCCTCGGGGGAGTGACACTTCTGGTTTGTTTATTTTCGGTTGTGGTTGTGGTGTTTGGCTTTTTTTCTATGAGAGAACGTGATGTGTCAGCCCTTCCCTAAGCCTCACTTGATGCAAAGCTGGCAGATGAGGTGTTCTTACTCTATTTCTAGCCCTCTTTCTGTTTCTTGTTTTCTTTTGGGATGGTTTTGGGGTTTTATTTTAGGTTAGCATTTCTGCATATCACGTTCTTAAAAAATACATTTGTTTTGGAAAGGGCTAAGTAATGAAAGCGTGGATCAGGACTTAAACCACTTTTTCATTGCAAGGATAGCATCTAGGTTACATTTACGTAACCATGTTTGCTCCATACCTGTTAGCAGGCAGGCGGGTAGGTGTGACTGAAGGTGGAAAGTAAAAGTGATGCAAGTAGCTACTTGAGGAAATTTTCTTCTGCTGACCATTATTCCATCGTTCTTGTAATAGACAGCCATATTCCCATTTCAGAATTCAATACTGGTGCTAAGACTCGGGATTTTTTGTAGCACGTTTCTAACAGTGTTGGCAGGACCTGAAGAAGAAACTTGCATTTTGGCATAGATTATTCCAGAATGTCTGTTGCAATGTCATTTGAAGCAGCTTGTACTGGGTACTGCTGCTGCCGGACTGCTGGCCTGATTATAATGCAGACTCCTGAGCTCTTGTTTTTATAATTTAAATATAAAACTTTAAATTGAGACATTACTTCAGTGGGTTACTTTATAGGAAAATAATTTCTAAAAATAATATAAAAATAATACAGAAATAATTTCTGTACTTAATTCTGTCAATTTTCTATTGGCCAATTTCTCAATTACCTTGTTTAGGAGAAGGAGAAACTTAGTCTTACTAGATGCTGCCTACCCTCAGGAAGCAGCTGAAGGTTGTGACAAGTATGTAGTGTGGGAGGCCATAATCTTATTACATTTTTCTGATTTTCATAGCTTTTAGTTTCAGTCTTTCTGTGTTTTCATTCTGGGTGTGGGCATTTCTGAGGCTCTGCCTCCCCTAGGAGTGTATTGCAGTATGTGTTGCTCTTTTAGCAGCATAGATTTCTTTAGCCTCCCGTGTGTTCACTGATCACTCATTCTTTCTTCTGATGACTTACTCTACTCTTGAGAATGAAACAAACTGTGTTAGCAAAACCACAGCTTTGCAGGTTCAGCTGTATTTGTTGTGTTTCACCCAGAACAACTATCTTGTTTTGCAATTCAGCCCCTGGAACAAGAGAGCTTTCATAAGATAAATAATGCTCTGAGTAATTTTAATTCTTGAAATAAATGTTGTTTATGAATAGCCTTTAATTTTCAGTTTGTTCTACCTTTTTGGGGTGGAAAGGCAACCAGTAGCTTTTGATCTAAATTTCATTCTTTCAGCATTTTGGGATATTTCTTAAAGTCTGTGGTTAGCTCACTGGCAGTATAAAAGGAGATATGCAAATGTCCTCTGCTGTTGTCTTGTACTGATGGAACTTTCTTCAGATTCAGATAAAGTCCTTTTTTTTTTTAACTGTTTTTGTAGTTCCTCAATGGAAAAGGGGTTAAAAACTGCCCACAGCACTATGGAAGGACTCAGACAAAATAGTCATCTACTGACACCCTTGAGGAATTGTTGGGCAGAGTGAGGGAAATGAAGAGCTTCAACCATCGCTTCAGCATGGCGGCAGCTGAATCTGACAAAGACTCCGGATATTCAGGTTTAGAAAAACACTGTTACCTTTTTTGTGTGTTTCCCTTCAGAGGCTGGGCTTTAATTGGTGATGGTTAACAAACCTGAGTAACCCCTTCCAGTTTGTCTCTCATTACCTTAGGGTGCCTTTCTATGCAAGATAGGTTTCACCTGCAATCATCCTACCACCAAAGTCTTTTGAAGTGGAACATTATATATATAACCAAGTTATAACCAAGTTATAAAGTTCAAGAAGTGAATTTGAAGAGCATGGGCATTTTGAATTAATGGAAGAATCTTAGACTTTAGAGTCAAGAAGTCTACTTTTTGTTCTTTTTTTTTGTTCTTTGCAGTGATGAATGAATTGTTGGATTATGCTGCCCAACATCTCTTATGGACTGACCATATTGTCCGTAGAGCCTGATAAACCAGAGAGTAATGGTTATAACATCAGTAAAATAATAGACATGGGGTGCCATTTTAGTACTCAACAAAACTGTGCAAAGATGACCTATAAAAAAGAGGAAAAAGCACTTCTATGAGATACCTGCTTTACTGGGTTTTAGATAGAAAATTTCAAGACAAAAAATGTCTGCGAACTGACCAGAAGTACAAAGCCTTTATTTGAGGCTGTCTGACAGCTGTCACTGTCATAGCAGTTTTAATTTTGTTAACATTACAGAACCAAACTTTATTGTTCTTTGATTTGGTTGAAAGAGGCATAATATTAGAACTGAAAGGCAGTAGAAGGCATGTTGCATGTGGAAGAACTAACAGCTGAATTCTGCATCTGGCAGATGGAAGTTCCGAGTGCCCGAGTGCTATGGAGCAAACGGACTCCGAGGATGTGCTGAATGCTCTGTGTTGGAATGCAGAGGATGGACCTTGGCAATGCCCGAGGACCTCAAGCAGCTCCTTCCCTGCGCTGTCTCCCATGGTTGTTATGAAAAATGTGTTGGTCAAGCAGGTAGGGAAGAAATAATATCTTCAAAAATATTGCATGGTCTTAATCTTTTTAAAAACCATTTTTCCTTTCAAAAAAGGTTTTGCAATGTTGTTGCAGTCCAAGAAATAACTGGTAATTTAAGAAATTCTAATGTGATTCTCTGTTCTTTTGAGAGGCAGCTGGAATCACTAAGATGGAATGGGAAATAGAGGAATTCTGCTCCATCTCCATCTACTAAACCTCTTTGTCTGAAAGGATGCATCTTCAAGAATGTTATGTGAATAGCATCAAAGATTAAACAGAAAAGGGTGATTTGCTTTTGAAAGCTGTTTTTGTCTTTTTCATTCCTTAAAGATGGTGAAGTAAGATGATAGATTTGTTTCCTCATTCTTAGGTTCTAGAAGTGCTTCATATGTAATGGGAAACACTAATCCAGAATGTTAAAAATGAAAAAGTTAAATCCTTATCTGAAGTTAGCTGTGGTACTTCTACTTTAATAGTTGTTTCACTTAATTGCATGTGATGCCTCACATTGCAACAGTTACATTCCCTATTTATGTTGTCCAGTATTTTTGTAATGTATCATTTCTCCAGCACATCTGTGAGACCCCCTGTGTAACTTTAACATTTTAACAGACAGTATGAGAAGTCCAAAGTACTGTCATATTATTAGACCTTCCGCTGTACTCACTCATTTTTGGAGCAGAGCAAAAATTCAGTGTTTTTTTTACTGGAATACTTCTGAGACTACAGTGGGAATGGGATAGAAGAATATAGATCCTGATTCTTTTTCTGCTGAACCTGTTACAACAGCAAGCAAGACCCAGTATTCACTGTTAGTATTTAGCAGATTATGCATTTGTGGGGGAGGTGGTTCTGTTCTCTTAGCATCATGTTTTATCTTGACAAGAAACAATTTTATTTTATAGTCACATTCCTAGAGGACAAAATACTGTGTAAACAAATGAAGTTTTTATATGTAAAGTCAGGAATAGGCAAGCTTCACCCATGGCTGATAACCTTTGGCTCAGGGCTCAAAAATTAAGATGTTACCCTGCACTGATTCTGGTGTTAAACTCCAAGTTGTGTTGCAAACAAGAAGCAACAGCAACTAATAATAAGTAGCTTATATACAGAGATGTATAAAAAAAAAGTTAAACCATATATATATATATATATAACTCTGGTAGTATAGCAAATTTGAATTTAATTATAGCAAATTTAAATTTCTGGTAGTATAGGAAATTTGGCAAGGAAGAGTTGGAGATGGACAAAATGACCACACTTGGTTCTCTTGAGCAGTGCATCATAATATCTATCTACATATGATTGAAGGCAATAATGTCAAATTGAAAAGCACTTACTATGATAAAGGAAAGCAACAAGTCTGGGTCAGAATAATAATTAAATGTCTTTCTCTGTCTTTTCATTATGCTTAGTTAGTTCAGATGGTCATCTTTTTAAAATGGTCTTCTCAACACAGCACTCAGTTGGGCTTGCTGGATCAAAAACAAACCAGCATCCAGTTACTGCTGTTTCTTTCTTCCAGTTTCAGCTTCAATCAGCGTCATCCTTCTGTCTTGGAACCACTGTGATCCTCTGCAGTGGTGGTTACCTGCTGGCCCAATTTCAGAATGTAAACAGCTAATAGTAATGCCACTAAAAAATAATCAAGTGGTGATTAATGCTCTAGAACACAGTGCTGCTTGTGGTGAGGTTTCTGTAAGTCTTCTAAAAGTCTTTAATAAGTAGGAAAGCTTTTTATGTGAGCGACACTGATACATTAGGAAATTCGCTTTCATTAAAAATGCAACAAAACACACAAAAATTTGCAGAGTTAGTAAAATAAAAATGGCCTTCTTTACTGAAAATGAGATTTTTGAGCAGGAGAACAAGAGCAGTGTGCTATGTGAGAAGGAAAAGAAGAAAGAACAGAAATAGGAAGAAAACCAAGAGCAAGATAAACTGTTAGCACAGCTCTTTTGGCTTCAGTGATTATGGGGCTCTGCTGTGCTAGGTGCTGTTCAGCAGCGCAGTAAATGGCAGCTTCTGACTCCAAACACTTCCTCCTTCAGGCTACACCTTCTGTCCTGTGTATGTATAGCTACAGTATCTATGTGCTTCCTCACTCCTTACGTCTCCAGATACTTTTCTTTTGAATGTTCTTTCTTCTTTGTTAAGGTAGTAATATTTATTTTTACAGGTAGCTGTTCTGTACCCCTATTCCATAAGCACCTTGCCCACTGAACCAAAGAAACATTGTGTCAGAGTAGGTAATTGAATCTTATCTCCAAGTCTCAGTGTCCTAATCAGTGGGTAATACCTGCTTTTGGTAAGTTCCAAGTCCTTTACTGGGGGAATGGACTTTAGCAAAGCATGTTGGTGTTTGCAAGTTTAAAACTTATGAGTCTGGTGGAAAGGATATGGATTTCAGATGACTTTAATATAGTACTAAAAATAATAAGATGTATTTGTGGTAGCTAAAAACTCTGCCTTCAGCAGGCCTGCCAGTTGTGTTCCAAGTTGTAAGGAATTGAAAAAGCAGCTGATGATATGTTAATATAATTGTTGCAGTGATGGCTTAAATGTATTAAGAAGTGAGATTTTGCTTTAGAAAGAAATAATGTCTCTTACTAGACCATTTGATGTCTTTGGAGAAAAGCAATCATGTTTTTGGCCAGAAGATCTCATGAAGATCTGTAGTAAGGTGCTGGAGAAAAAAGAAGTAATGTCTTGTAAAAATGAATGTTTTCCCCTATAGTCCAGAGTATGGCTTGTGGGAGGGAATAAAGCCTTGGGCATTATTCTTGAAATAAAATGCTTTTAAGGTTTATCAGTGCACACTGTTTCACCACAGGTATGAAGTTAAACTCCTCTGGGTTTACCACAGGCTTTTCTCTTTGTGTTGGTTGATATTCCTTTTTTTTTTTCTGCTTCATAGTTTTAAATTTACTAAAACTGTGTATTGTACTTCAAATTACAAGACTTCCTGAATAGCTGTTGTGTATTTTAAATAACTATTTCAAAATCTTGCTATAAAGATAGATTTGAGAAGATTTGAGTTGCTACCTTTCAACAAAAAGGGAGCCTGAATTGTCTGTGCAGTTGTTTCTTGACTCTTAAGATATTTCATAACGGAAAGCTTAATTATTTTTCAGCTTTTCTCTGCACTTACAGTTTGACTCCAAGTCTGGGTCGAACTTTTTAATGAACATTTTATAATGTAAGCTTGCACTGTAATCCTCACTTAGGAAAACATATATAAATTCAGATTGAATTGTTTTTAAATATATCTGCTGTTGCATAGTAAAAGGATTATGGATTACATCTTTATTTCCAGCATTATACTCCATTGTCAGAGAAAGAGAAGGATAAGTTTGATAGAAAACTCTTCATAACATGTTAATTGGAGAGTATATATCAAATGTGGAAAAAAGGCGTGGTCCACCTATTTTGTTTAAGTTTGTTTTTATCATCCTCTGCAACACTTTTGTAAGACTTGTGGTTCTTCCCTGTTTGTGCTTCTCAGGGGAGTTCATCACAGCTCCAGTCTTGGACTGTGCAGCCATCGTTTGAAGTGATTCCAGCTCAGCCACAGCTAGTGTTTCTTCGTCCATCAATCCCACCTCCCATTAATCCTCACCCTGCTGGGAAAAAGAGAAATGACTCCACTAATTATCTGCCCATCCTGAATTCTTATCCCAAAATAGCACCACAGCCCTGCAAAAGAGATCACTCCTTTGATCTAGAAGAATGTCAGGAAACCACTTGCCATAAACGACTCTGCACAGAAGCACCCAAGATGGAGACTTCTTCTGTACTGATGAGCACAGGCTTGCCTACTAGTCCTTTTTCCCACCTGCCAGTTAGCTTTAAGACCCCTCAGGATTCTAACCAGCAAAGTTCTTCAGCTCTGGTGACAAGTGGAAAACTGCCAGCGCTTCCTGATTTTCACCGTGTTTCCAGTGACGCTCAGAAAGTGCCAGGTTTGACTCCCCTTTTGCCTTTTGGAACTCTGCAGGCAACAAAGTGTGCCCTTCATGAGAGCGAGAGTGCATCACAGACTACACTTCCTTCTGCAGTGTGGAGCCCTCCATTGATACCAGAAGAGATTTGCACTACCCCTGAGCTGCTCTTGCAACAGCAAAGCAAGTGCAGACGCTTTCAGAATACGCTTGTTGTGCTACGCAGGTCAGGATTGCTGGAGATCACTTTAAAGACCAAGGAGCTCATTCATCAGAACCAGGTGACGCAGGCTGAGCTGGACCAGCTGAAACACCAAACACAGCTTTTCATAGAGGCAATAAAGAACAATGCACCACAGTCATGGGCAGAGCTAGAAGCATCTCTAACAGGATCTGATAAAGCTGATAGTAACCTTGAAGACCCCACTTATCCCAACATGTAGTAAAAATGCGCATATCTGTTGGTCAAGTTATTTCTGTGCCTCTTTTTTCCTGTCTCAAACTTCTACTTGAGCATTTCTTGAGTCCAAGATTTGCAAAGTTACATTGTCATTAACTGTTTGTCTTCAGAGCCAGCTGTGGAGCTGGAATAGCGTGGGGGGTTCCAGAGAGAATGGGTATTTAGTACTGCAGTGTGACCTTGAATTTCATGCTAGTTCTGTGTAATTCCTTGGACTGAAGATGTTTGTATGTGCTCTGCTGGCATGTTCCTGTTCATGAAGTGAAGATAGTCATTTGCAGTATTCTGCAAGCATCTTATTCCCATCTTCAGATAGTTGTTTCTGAGAGTGCAGCAGCTGAACAGGCACCACTGTTGGGCCATCATCAGTTCCAAGTAGGTGAAGGGAGTTGGTGTGAGGTGAAATAAGTCCTTCTCTCATCCCCTTCCTTTTTTTTTTTTTAATTTAGCGAAATCAGTTGAATGTAGCAAGGGTGGGAGGTGTGTCAGCTTGGATAAACATTTTACAAATTTTATCTACCTAAATTCAAAAAACAAACTCCAAAACATTTGTTCCTTCATAGAGATTGATACCATTCCTAGGCTGCTTGCCTTGAGCTATTGCTAACACCACAGTGTGCATAAGATACTGACCTTGCTAGCAGAGAGCCACAGTAATGTTACAAAAGCTGTTTTACAGACGTTTATTTCATTGCAGTTATCTAGACACTTAACTACATTGCTTCCTGCAATCTGGAGGGGTTTTTTCCAGAGGCAGTTTGTGTAGAAAATTGAGAATGGCTTTGTCTAAGTACATTAAGGAATCTAGATCATCTGTGATACCTTCCTTTCTGTGTGGCAATGTTTTCAAAAACTCGTGCCATCTAGGTGACTAGATATTTTGATGCTTTGAATCCTATAATCTGTTTCAGATTGTTAAAAAAAGAAACTTGAAAGTAGAGTGAATGTCTTGCTAATTTGTGACTAGACCTTTACATTTTCTGATGTCTCTAGGAATCGGTATTGTGAAGACTGTAGAGAACACTTTTATAGTCCTTCATGAAATAGATGGATTAGAGAATTTGGAAGGGACTTCTCTCTTGTAAGGGATTTCACCCTTTTTGCTCTAATGAAAAGAAATACTTCACATGTCTTATGAAGCTGAGGCATGTGGGTCCTGTTTGTAAAACCATGGGCCTAGAGAGAAATGCTGTGGCAGGGCTTGTTTTATTGGAGCTGTAGCAAACTAGTAGCTGTGCCTTTCATGCAATCCTGCCTAGCTGCTGAAGACTGGTGCAGTATGTAGGAATTGTTTAAAAGTGTTTGTAAACTCTGTTCTGGCATTTATTTGTTTCAGTATACCTGATATCGTTGTGATACTGCCATGTCTCATAACAGCATGGTGATGACACGGCTGGCAAACCCAGAAGGCAGGACAGTGCAATGTAATAGTGTGGGACATGTCCAATATAGTCACAATCTATCAGTTGTGATATCTGTACCAAATGACATTTGGCAGGATAGATGTGATGGCACCTTAGTCCGTTTATGAAAGAAAATGTTGTTTTCATTTGAACTTCTTACAAGGAGAGGCAGTTCCATTGATCAAATACATGTAATAGGCCTAGAGGTGTGAGCTATGAGAAAGTGCATAGGATATTTTTCCTAAAGTTCTTATTCTATGTATTAAATAGAGAGGAGAATTTGAAGTTGGGAATGTGTATTCTTAGGAAGCGATTGCCCTAGAAAACAAGATGAAGGGCTCAGGGTACCTAGAGATGAAAGGGAGGCAGAAAAAATGGAGTCCAATTGTAGCTGTTTGAGACAAGGAAAAATGAGTCTACCAGTGACCTTCTCCATTCTATATCCACTGCTCTAATAGAATATAAAAGAATGAAAAACTTGCTTTGCAAGGCAGTACCCTCTGACTTAGCTGGTGGAAGTGTCTTGTAGTCCTTAGAGTACCACATGTACTTTTTCCCTGACAGTATGGAGGGTGGGCTGAAGTGGGTGTGCTTACAGCTAATGGGCCTTTCAGCTGGTGTAATTTGTATAAATATATGTTCAATAAATCTGTGAATAAAGTCCAGCAGCTGGTTAGAGATCTCCTACTGGGCATCAGTCCAGACTTAAATAGTATTTACTGAACTAGAAAAATCCACTCTGGAACTCATACTTAAATCTGGGGCTCCTTAGGAAGCATATCCCTAGATAGTGGGAAACCTTAATGCAACATCTATTAAAAAAAAAGGATGTTGAAGGTCTCTGGTGATAAATATGTCATCAGGTACCATTCTGTTCAATTTTCTTAGCTGCCTTTTTTTCCTGGGAGCCCTAATAAAGCTTTAAAACAATAAGGGCTTTCCTTTCTTGGCTGCAACATAATAAAAAAAGTTAGCTTGGAAATGCATTCAGAAAATTAGTTGGCTATATCAGGACCAGGGTAAGTCCAGATTCTGGGCAGGATCTGAAAGTGGTCCAGTAGATTTGAACAGAAATGTTAGCCTTTGAATGGCAACTGTAAGCTATGAACTCACAGGTTTTGTTGATCTTTGAAGCAGCAAGACTTGATATTAAGAAGTTAGCTGAAGACAGCTGTATTGATCTAATCAGTCAGATGGCCTGCTGCAGCTTCAGCTGTTGCTTACAACTTACAAACAAGGTAGCTTGATGGGTCAGACTGTTTTTTGTATTAAGTTTTAATAAATGTTGGTATTTTTGATTACTTTTACTATGTCTTTTTGAAATGCTACTGTTCTAGTTGGAATGTAAATATTTTCTGTATTTTCAAAGCCCGTTGCTAGCTCTGAATACAGTAGCCTAACACCTCTGTTATAGGACATGACCTTTTTGCTAAAACTTTACAGAAATTGACTGTGAAATATGAATGAAATAAAGTATATACTTGAAAAGTTTGTGGATTATTTAGTACTGTCAAACTGCAAAGTCCCTGGTTCCAAAGCACGCTTTAAATACAGCTCTGAAGCAGTATGTTGCTCATGTGGGAAAGTGCAGATGCAAAAGTGATACTATGATGTATCTCTCTGAAGAGAGTCATGTGAGCTTTAGCAGCATCTATGAATTAAAGGGTCTCTGGGAGG
Source organism: Thryothorus ludovicianus (assembly GCA_013397245.1). Lineage (NCBI taxonomy): Eukaryota > Metazoa > Chordata > Aves > Passeriformes > Certhiidae > Thryothorus > Thryothorus ludovicianus. The sequence continues at coordinate 65,890 of VZTB01002445.1, forward strand.
AGCATGCATAGAAATGGGCTGTACAGAACTCTAAAAATATATTGTCGTGGGTGACCACTGCCATAGATCTGTCATGAACACCCTGGAAGGATTTTTCCATCTCTGAGCTGTTGTCTCCATGATGACTGTACGTTATGCTCACTGTCTGTGAAGGGTGAACTCCTACGCTGTGTCTTAATCCTGTCAGCTGCGTATGCAGAAGTTTGAAATTGTGAAGTAAGAATCTTGGCTACTGAAAGAATTACTGGAGTAAAAAATGTTACACTCTGCTCTTGAAGAAAATTCTCCATCTAAATCTGTATACCAGCTTTTCAACAAAACACATTTTTTCAAAACGTGCCTGTCTTTATGTGGTCTTTCTTTTGTTCAAACATGGCTCTTGCAGGGAGAACTAGGCAGTCATGCCCAAAACATTCACCAGCCTCATGGCATGGGATCTTGTCCTAAGAAACAAAAGATTCTGGTCAAAGCTCTTACTTGGCACCAGACAAGACAACTTGAATCTCACTGCCTTACATCCAAGAAGGAGTGCCATCAATTGAAATAATTTTGTTTCCTGAGACTAGAAACTCAGTGTTCGCAGATTTTATGTTCACAAAAGTATGGATACAATTCAAGCAGCAAATTCTCAAGTTTCCGTTTCTTCTGAGTACCTTTTCCTTTACATGATTAAGTTTATCTACAGCGTGTCAGGCCTCTTCACTTTTATTTCACTAAGGCCAAAAAGGTGAATTTCTTTTTTCAGGTGCATTGCATCTGTCTTGTTTTTCTTTCTTGTGATAAAAACTGTCTGAAAGGAGCAGTAGCCCTGCAGGCTTGGGCTGAGCAATCTCCTGGCATGCAAAATTCCTGGCATCCGCTAGACTGAACATAGCATGCTGTTACTGCTTTCATTTTCATAATTTCTAGTACAAAAATATAGGGTCCCTCTCTGCACAATTTTACACTCTTGCTGTACCTAGGTGATGCTTCTTTCAGGTGTAATGCAACCCTGTAGTCTCAACTGTATTGGGACTGCATGGTCCTTTGTATCCAAAATGCTCATGCCCACTTCTCTTCCCTTTTGAAATCTACCTCCTTTGAGGTATTTCTATGAGAAAAATTTAGTGTTCCAGAGTAATCTAATTCAGAAGGTGGAAGGAAACACCATGTGTTCAGTCTGCTCTCTTGCTGAACACAGTTTCCAAGACTTCCTCAAATCCTTTGTTGAACTAAAGCTGTTCTTAGAAGCAGCATCCTGCATTGATTCGAAAGCTCCTAGAATTGATAATCTACCCAAATTGTTTAAAGTATAATTATTTACTATTAAACACATGCCTCTTACATTGAGCCTGAATTTGTCCTCTTTCCATATCCAGCTGTCGGATGTTTTGTCTGTTGTCTGCTAAACTGAAGTGCATGGTGTGACATTGCTGTTTTCACTGTGGGCATTTACAAACTGAACAAATCATTCTTCAGCTTTCTTTTTTAAAACAAACTCAAGCCATCTGGATCCTCTGTTTATGGCACTCTTCTTTGAATCCTTGCAATAACTTAAATGCATTTTTAATGGGGACACTTAATAGCAAAACAGGACTGCTAAAAGAATTGTACAGTATCAATTCTCCCTACTGCTGCTCTACCTCATTTTATAAGTCTTGGCCATGACATCAGATTTGAAGTATAAATAATCCCTGTGCCTGTTGCTTCTGTGGTTGGTGAACCTCTGTCCTGTATGTTTCCACATTCCTTTGAATGCAGTTTACAGCCAGAAATCAAAGCAAGCTGGTTTGAGGAAGTGGCCAGTTGTGTTCATTACAATGAAGTTTCCTCTGCTTCTCTCATTTGAAACTTTTTCATCTTTAGATGACATTTGCAAGGTAATTTTATCTTGTATTTCAATTATGGAAAATAATATTAAATAATGTTATACTGAAGAACCAATTTTTAAAATAAGGAGATTGTGCTTAATGGATATCTGTATACAATTCAGAAACCATAGTTGCAACGTATTTCATACCAGCCAGTTAATTTTGTGTAAGTCTGGCTTCAGTCTGTCGTGGCACACTTTTAAATGCCCATCTTTAGTATAAGTACTACATGTGTGTTGGCTTTGCCTTCAATCAGTTTTTAATTCTAGCTGATCTATATAAGGAGTCAGTTTTATCTAAACAGCTCTACTTATAAACTTTAGTAATGTCAATTAGTTTTGCTTTCTGTGTCCTGGAATGATCAAAAATTATAGGTTATTCCATTATTTTCTTTCTGTTCCCTGCTATGTCAATTTGATGCAGTCTACCTACTCACTGAAAAACTGATGCTGTATTCTTTCCTCACCTGAGTCCTCTGAAATCTTTCCTAGAAGTGTGAAATTCATTTAAATAGTATTGGTGGTCCAGAGAGCTTCTTGATTAGCTCTGTCATATTTTCAGTCACAACTTATTCAGGCTTGCTTAATTTAAAATGCATAATAACTATTGTTTGAAATGTTCTGAATTACTTTTTGAAGTGGAAATCAAGCTACTGTTATGATCTGAGAGGAATAATACATCTTTTTTCTAATTGCTCAACAGGAATTTTTGTGAAATAATTTTGCCATTGTGCACTGCAGCATTATAATTCTTATCTTGAATTGAAAAGCTGCCAGCAAAGATTTCTTCTGCATCTCATACATATTAAGAAATGGAGGAGTTTCCCATGCTAAAAGGGGAGTTTCATCAACTTTTTAATTGTTTTCTTCATGTTATTATTGTGATTAAATTAATTTAGTTAATGGGAACTGAAATGCTTCTTACCATGGTCACTTAACACAATCTTACTTTTTTTCCATAGCAGTAGTATGGGTTTTTTTAGGCCATGTACTTAGGCCAGGACTAAAATCCAATAACAGACAGAAAACCAGCCCTTAGTGGTTTTTTAATGGATAGGACTGTTTGAAAAAATCTGTATGTTTTCAGTAGAAAGCTCAGGTGGTTTTTTCTGAAAATGCTTTTTGCTGAAAGCTCATGTGTTTTTCAGTGTTAGTCATAGCATTCTTTTTTCAGTGAATCTCAAGCACTGTGGAAATAGTCTGGAGTGTGGGAAAGGAGGAAGATGTTATTTCTCCAAAGAAAGGAGGTAAACCTTCATCTCCTTCCTCCTGGATTATTTTGGGTTGCCTGTACAAGAAACAGGACCCCAACTTTGATGAGTGGTTCCCCCACCTCACACAGAAGCCCACATAGCCAGTCAAAACTGCTCAGTTGTTTGCAATGGCAGAGGATACTAATGGGGAGATCCCAAGTAAGTAGGATGAAACAGCATCTCCTGAGAAAATCACTGGCTTAGTGAGTACAAATATCATTTTTTCACCCTAAAAATTTTACTTAAAAAAAATAAACGGTTTTGTTTGGCATAAGACATCATGGTGTTGGATAGGTCTTGTTTTACATTTGCCAGTGGCAGAGTTCAGTGCAGTGACTGTTTTGTGAAATGGGCAGTGTTTAGTGTGCAAAGTGTGAAATATGAGTGGACAGTGGGAAAACAGGTTTATCTGGGGTGAATATTAGCAATGCCTATTGTTTTGTGTACTTGCTAACTATTGTCTCCCATGCAAATGATAATGTTATACATCTCCAAATATGCTCAGAAGTCAGAATAGGATAGTCTAGATCAAAGTGAAAATGGCTTTCACTGTTCAACATCCTATCGCTAACCGTGTTTACAGAACACTTACACATGAATACTTTTATAGAACATTCTGAAAGGGAGTTGCTGAGATGAATTGTGTGATAAATGGCCAGAAAGTATTCCAAAACATTTGATTGCCAACTGATCCTTATTGTGCAAGGATGAAAGTCTAAGCTTGATGGTGATCATCTAAATTAATGAAACGCCTCCAGATGCGAAATGGGAGCTGCAGCCAACCCAAACTGGGACAGAGCAGAGCAAGTAACTGCACTGAGGTCTATTGCTGTAGTGCTCCTGGTCCTGTGCAGTAGCAGTGTTTGGATAAGAGACTGTAGTTAAGACAGATGTTGTCATTGAGAGTGAGATGTTGGTGCACAGATAAACCTATGGCCCTGACTTCCTTCTAGCAGTTCAGAAACAAGCTGGGCAGTCTGAACGTGCACCTCATGGCCAAAGTCTCTATTTCTTTGAAAGACTGGGATGCAAAGGTCAAACTTGCCTGCACATTAAAATTGTTACCCCTTTCAATTTATCCCACAGCCAAACTTAAAACGGCATTAGGAGAGGCAGAGTGATACACTGCCTCTGCCTGATCCTGGAGCCAGCGAAGTTATGGGAAGGATGATTGCAGTTTCCAAGGCTTGCTTTTTTTTCAAATTCCACTGCCTCTCCATCTGAACACCTACCATCCTGAGACATTACAGCCATCTGATGTGAAATGTGTATCAGTGAGCTTTGTTGGAAGAGTGGAAGATGGATGGATGCCTTCCATTCCAGGGGACAAGTGATGCCTTGATGCCACTTTTCCTGTTTCCTGTTCCCACATTATAACATGTATTTATCTGCAGATGAACACCTCAGAGGAGTGCCACATTCTTGCTTCATCTCACCGCTCTGGCAGTCAGTAACAACCAAGTGCTCAGTAGCCAAGCAGACATTCATAAATGAAATGGAAAGAACAATTCAAGGAACTGCCTACCTCTCAGTATGGAGAAGGGAGGAAAATACTCCATTGTTCTCCATATCATATATTATTTTTGGGCATGCTTTTGTAATTTCTTTATCACACCCTGTTCTGATGCAAGATCAGTCTTAAACACATCACTTTTCAGTAAATGGGCTTCTGCATCCATTTTAGGCCACTTCAAAATATAAATATGATTTAAAATAAGTTTCAATTTGCCTGAGATTGTTTTCTGTTTGGGATGAGATCAAGTATAGCAGCACTCAATTCTTCGTGGATCTTCGTACATTTCCATGGCACCCAAGCTTCAAGTGAGAATTTCTCTAACTTAAGAAGACATAACAGCATGAAATTGATGCTAGCAATTGTGTTCACACTTAATGTCCTGTGAGTGCCATGAGCACTGACTAACATGCTTTTGAACTTCTTCCTTATTTTGAGATTTGCCCTGGTCTCTTTCTTATTAACTCAAAAAAGGTCTTGATGAAAATGTGATATTTACAATGTGTAGCATCAGCTCTCAGTCTTACTTTAGAGATTGCTGTTAATGTTCAGTATTTCCTGGGCATGAGAAAGTATTTGTTTTAAATCACACACTGTTGTCAATTCACTGTAATTTTCCATTGCTTTTCTAAAGTCTAAATTGTCACATCAGGTAGAAGATAAAATAAGAGAACTTTGAATGAGGGACTGGTTGCCATATGGCTGACACCTAAAATCTCGGCAATTTGACGTGAAGAAAGTGGGAAAAGATGAAATAAATTCCACGAAATTAATGCCATAAGTAGGTGGCAGCTGTTAGTAAAGGAGAAAGAACAAAGGGAAAGGAAAGGAGAAGAATACTGAACACCAATGTTACCAATGCATGAAAATAGATTTCAATGTAATTGTCCAAACAGTAGACCAGTTTTCCAGTTTCTTTTTAAAAAACTATTTTTAAACACAAAGATTTTTTTCACCATTTGATTTAGATATATAAGCTGAAATGTATCTTGATGGTGAAGAGAAACTAGCTTGCTGCTTTTATTGAGTGCTCCTTCCTCTCTTCCAGCCAAAAAATATGCTGTAGTCTTAAATTTGTTGCTTTAATCCCTCAAATCACACCCACCTCAAAAGCACTTGGCACTGGCATTGGTACTGCTGCATGAAATAATTCAAACAATAACATATGGCTGGAACTGAGATGGCCTCAGGCTCAGTTTCTTGTTTCCCCTTGTAGAAGGCACTTTTATCTTCTCAACTGTAAAATGAGAAAAGCAAAACTTATTCCCTATTATAAAGTGCTTCAAGCTTCTTGTATAAAAATTGGAACAACAAGTCATGGCTGTGGGCTATCATGGTTCTGGTGCTAGATTTTCTAAAGGCTGAGCATTTCTATGGTTATACTAACCTACATTTTGTCTCATGTTAATAGATTAAACTACATACTCACTGGGTTAATTTCCCTAATGTAATTCCACAAGTGAGTGTAGAGACTGTTTTGTTATGGTTTGGAAAACTGAAAGGAAAAAAATATAGCTGGGTAAAATCTCTGCTTCTATGCCTATCCAGGGAAACTTTTATAAATATCTCAAGGTTGATAAAGCTAGAGGAATGGATAGAGTGCTAGCTGGCTAGTGCAGAAACAAAAAAAACCTTTTGTGGTGTAAACAGACATATTTTTTACCCCTCCATCATGTATTAATTTATGCCCATGCATATCATTTTCCTTTCCAGGATGTAAACCTCTTCATGTAACTGTAATAATGCAACATATGAAACTGGGGTCAAAAACCTGGAGATTTATCAGATGTCACATTATTCTATCTAAAAACATACAATATTTTAATTCAGAAAAATTCCCTCAGTGCAGTCCTGGAAGTCATTGAGTACTGCAGTCTAACCAGCATACCTGAAAAACACAGGGGTAAAACGAAGGGTGTGAGTAGTGCAGCTGCAGTTATGGGATTATGTCTATGCTACAAGCAAAGAATATGCTCAGATCTTTTCTCCTGGACTGATACAGTTCTCTGCTTCCTGTGGGACTGAGTGTTTTCATTGTTGCCTTAATCTATGAAGCTTCTGTCCTGCTTGCTTTCTTGTGTTTACATAGTTTGCACAATTTTGTTGGAGAGATGCTGGAATTTGTCAGAGGCTAAGGTAAAAAGGATCAGGATTTCTAAGTACTGACTTTTGAGACAGTGTAAATTTTGAAAATAATCTCAGTTGGCTTCTAATCTCTAGTAGTGCATTAATGAGAGGAATTTTTATATGCCTTGAAGAACCTTTGGGGGCACAGTCTTGCCATTTGTGCACCTATATAACCCAGATGATTGAGCCTTCCTCCCAGAATTCACATTTGTTAAAAGACTCGACATTTGGCTAGTTAACTGCGAAATCGTTACTTTTTCTGATATAGTGCTGGAGTTTTCTGACCATCAGAGTAATGCTTCTTATGCCTCAAGGACTTCCTGTGGGGAGTGAAAATCTGTACAGCCTCTTAACACTTCAACTTAAATATAAAATTTAATTTTAGGCTTTTGCTGGAAATCTAAATTATGAATTTGATACATTTCCACTGGGGTTTCAGTGAGTAAATTTTATCAAAGAAGTATAAAAGGTCATTTTAGTTGATTCATAAATAATAAAAGCTGAGCTAATGAAATGTCTGCTTTCTCAACTTTAGTATTTCCCACATGATAGGAAGGTATAGGTAAAGATCTCCCAATTTGTCCTGGTTTAAGGACACAGTTCTTCCATGGAAGTCTTCTTATCATTCTGCTCTGATTTTGTTAGTAATAAATGCAATTAATATCCCCAATTTGAATATTTTTTACCCAAGACAGTATTTGGTGAGTTATCTCTCCCAGTTCTTGTCTCAACCCATGAACCCTTCCTTAGTTATATTTTCTCTCCCCTGTCCAGATGCAGAGGGAAGTCACCTTTGGTGGGTGCCTGGTGTCCAGCCAGGATCAACCCACTACACACTTGAGAACTTATAACTTTTATTTATAAACATCTGGGGAGACTAGAAAAATCTGGCTCCAAAAACCTTAAGAGACATGGGACTTGTGTGCTGGAGCTCTGACATCACTTGCCAGTTAGATGCAGTAGGACAACCAATGCTAAACTCTTGGAGGTAATGAAGACAAGGCTGCTGCCAGGATGGCTCCATAAGGGGACTGAAGCACTCTTTGGTCCATGTTTGCTGACTTTTGGTGTTATCTCCAAGGATTCTTTATTCCCCTGGCATTCTGGAAAAGAGCTGGAAAATCAAAAAACCCACATGTGGACATATCATTATTAAAGAACATCTTGCTGTTTGTTAAAATGTCTGACATGTTTTCGTAGATTTAAGTGTCAAGCAAGACACAGAGACTCCACATGGGTTTAAATTTTCTTCTCCCTTCATTTGTATTGGACAAGTAGGTCATTGCTTTACTCCAGCTATGATAGTTCTGTCTAGTCTTTAAATAACTCAAAGAGAGCTATATGGACTCTGCTGTTGCTGCTTATGGTTTCTATCCATGCATCTCCTTCTTTTAACATAATTTGCTGTTCAAGAGAGAAAAACCCTTTTGGCTCTGCTGAGGCTTTGAGGTTTTTTGAGCAGAAAGTGATTAGCAATGAGTTTTGTTAACTTTCTTTATGTGCATTCAGCCAATAATCAATGAAGTTACCTTGAATTGTGTTGTCATACCTCATACTGCCTGATGGCTCTCATCATTGCCATGCACTTCAAATCACTTCTGCTCTCACTGGGGCCACTTTCTCTGATTGCTCTCGACCTCAGCTTTTCTTTCAGTCCAGGACTGCTTGTCCTCCTCCAGCTATATCCTTACAGTTAATAAGTCTTCTCATTCATTCAGTCTGTCTCCTTGAAAGTATTTTTAGACTGTGATCATCTCCCTTGAGCTGGCTATTTCTTAAGATAAATGCTATTTTATGTCATCTCTTCTGTTATGTTCCCTGTGCCTTATTACTTTTACGTTTTAACTCAATATCCTCTGAGGATATCTAATGAAGACCTTTTGGCATGCAGGCCTTCAGGGCTGTCTGGTAGTGCAGTATGGAAAGAAACACCATCTACTACTTACTTTTTATGAGATTCTTACTGTACATAAGAACAGATTTTTGGTTTACTTCAGAGTTGCATCCCCTCATTTCCTCTATACTGCCACTGCAAAGACTTCTGAGACCTTAGAGGTGACACCATTTTTCAGATAGTCACACTTAAAATAGACAAGCCACTAAGCAAATGTCTGTGGTTTCTGTGCAAGGTCTTTAGCAACAGGGAGCTTTTACTTCAGCCACTGGCATTACCAGAGAAGAAATCTGGTGGTCATCTGATTTTCCAAAGCCAGAGAAGCCTAAGTGCTTTATTTTTAAAACCTTTGCAAGTATTTAGACATTGTCACAAGAAATCATGTTCCAAAATATATTTGCTATTGCAGCTGCTATGTAATGAAATGCAAATAGTAAGTAATGACTCTTTAAGCACAGAAGATGAGAAGCTTTTATTATTTATCCTTAGAAAACTTTAGAGCCATTGAACAGATTTAGAATTTGTGACATTGCCATTGAGCTCATCCTTCATTTACTAAATCATAGCTAAGAGCAAAGGTTCTGTTCACAGTTGTTGAGCCCTGTTACATTTTCTTGCCAAGGATTTCTGTAAGTATAGAAAGGTATGACAAGGAAGGGATGTCAGGGCAGCTGACTAATTAAAAAAATACTCTTAACTCTTTCTGCAGAACCACTACCCCAAACAGGGCAGTCTGCACACTTGGGAATGAGCAGAGAAATAAGCCAATGCACAGGGTCAATCTAATGTTGCATTTTTATAGTTCTTTCCATCCCAGAGGATCGTAACTGTAAAGGCTGTATCCATCTGGAAGTCCCACCCTGACTGCTGAAATCCAGTAGTTTGCTGCAAATGAACTATTTAGCTGCATAAAATGGTGATGCAGCAATTTCCAGCCAGGAACACAGGTGTCTGACAGGAAGAATGGTTGTGCATGACTCTGCTGCAGTGATTTAAACTGAGATCTGTCTGTGCTTCTGCAAGGACTGCAATTCTGTGGTATGGGCAGACAGCTATAACCCTGACACAGGGGCCGGGCTGATCCAGCCCTCATGTGAAGAGGCAGCAGGCTTCATGGGCAACTCATGTTGGACTGGATGGATTCTGTCCTTGCAGAGTGGCCCACTGAAACTCTGAGTTGTTTTGCCCTTCTCAGTGTGCAGCCCTAAGGAGCTTTACAGCCTGAGGCACTGTGGCAGCCTGTGCCAAGTGCCATGAGCTGCCCGAGACTGCAGTGTCCCTCAAAAGCCAAAAGCAGAGGGCAAAGATGTCAAACCATAATTTCTGCTGGTAGGAGGTAGCTTCTGGCTGAAATGTTGAAAGCCTCTTGTCTTTAAGTCTACAAAAGTGGAGAAGTTGGATCAGCAAGTCTGTGGAGCAGGAAAAATCCTACCAAGGCAAAGTGTATGGCATGAGACTCTGGCTCTGGTTCCAGTGTCTAGGTGACTGTCTGCTCACCTTGACACCATTTGCCAGGAAGGAGAAATTTATGTTGATATGTTGTTTGTGAGTGATGAAAATAGCTTAATTTTCCCATAGCCAAGAGCTTACATTCTGTGAGTTCAGTAGTGTAATTTATAAATAGAAATTAGAATGGGTCTGCAAATTGGTTATTAGATGCATTTTTAGATTGGTCATTACATTAAAATAGGGAGGATGAAAGGACTTGTCAAAAATCACATGGTGAATTATTGGCAAAGGCTATAAACAAATCCTAATTTCTTCCTTTTACACGTCTGTGTGTATGCTGTAACAAATGTACAGACAGCTAATGACAGCTAACTGTCAAAAAGCACAATACAGCTCATGTGAAAAATCAGAATACCTTTTATTGTTCACTGTTAGAGAAACACAGAAACAATGGTGTGTTCATGCGAACACACACAATGTGGAAGGATGTATATCCTCCACATTTTCGTTATCCAGCTAAGAGTTTTTCAGTATATTTTCAAGGTTACTGTGCTCATCACAATAGGCTTTGTTTGCTATTAATTCAAATGTGTATTCAAGTGTAAAGCAGTCAAAGATGGTTACAAAGCCTGTAGGAATGAGTGACTCCATTCTGCCTTGTGAGAAACAACAAGGATAAAAGCAAGGTGCATTCCACTATTGGGAACACACCATGAGCCTTTCTGAGGAAGAAATAACCTTTTTCAAGGCCTGTCAGCATACTTCCCAGCCTATTAAAGAGAAGCAGTGGATTCCTACCCAGCCCACATAAGCTGATGCAGTTTGCCAGTACAGAGGCTTCTCATTGCAGCTGCTGGACAATCCAGTGCTATGATCCTGGTGGAGATGTTATGGTATCCTTTGTTAAGGCATCTATAAGCATAGGATCTCAGCTCTGATTTAATGAGCTGCTGCTGCAGCTAAAACCCAACTGACACATGAAGTTGATTAGCCCCTGTAGTAATTCTATTAACATCCTTGATGGAGTTATAACATGGACGATTTTACCCCTCCGCAGCACTGCGAGAGGGAATTGCCCTGGAGAGCCTGTAACTAAAGTGTAGCAGGGATGTCTGACAAAAACATTTTTCTGTTTGTTTTAGTGCAAAATGAAGTGCCCTGATGGGCTGGAAAACCTTGTCTTCCGGGATTTTGAACTCTTCACAGCACTAATGGTGCAGGTGTCCCCTGTGAGAGGGTGATGCATCAGGGCTCTGGCACAGCAGCAATGCTCTTGGCACCCTCCCAGCTGCTTGCTGTGTGGCCTTCCTTCTGTCTCTCTCACAGGTATGCATAGCTTATCTCATACACAGCTTCTCAAACACAGCATTTTCATTCACCTTTATGGTTTCCTCTCCTTGTCCCTCCATCTGACCATGATTTATCTGCTTGCTGCTCCCTGTCAGAAGGGCAGCTTTGCCTGGACTCTCATTGGACAAAGGATTGCTAAAAATAAGTAGCAGAGCTGCAGTCTTGTCATATCATTATATAGGGAACAGATCAAGAGCAGAAATGAGAAATTCTCAATTTCTTCTTGTTTTCCTCCTGGTTTTCTAGACTGTGGAGAGGTTTACTTGATGCATTAACCATGTTCGTAGCCTGTTCCTAGGACAGCTTGATTGCATTGCAGTTCTGTCATTAAGGGCTTGTCAGTATTGTGAATCAAGAATCATATCTTGAGATGGAAGGGACCCAAAAGGATCATTGAAATCCAACTCTTTGCCCTGCATAGGACAATCCCAAAAATTCACACCATGTACCTGAGGTCATTGTCCAAACACTTCTGGAATGATGATCTCTTGTGAAGTTACCTCAAATATATAAGAGCCAAAAAGGCACTCCACAAAACCCTCCCAAAGACTAAACACCGTTTTTACAGTCTTCCACAACAGCCCAGGCTCCTCCTGCAGTTTGTTAGGACTATATAGGGTGACTAATGGGGCTGGGGACTGGGGCATCAGATAGGAATCACAGGAGGGTCTGACTAAGTTTTCTGCTAGTTCCAAGACTGTTGCCACATATGCGGGTGCAGTGATGTGACTACTAAGCTGCACTATCTCATCTACGTGGTTTTTGATGTCTGTGTTAATATGCTAAATGTATTCCGTTTGATAGTCCACCCTTTCTTCCCACAGCTGCTGCTATCCTGAGAGATGGAGTAGCCCAGCTCTGTAGTGATCCAGGAGACAGTAGGAGAGAACAGAGAAGGTGTTGTGTGCGTGGGATGCACACACACGCACGGGGATTTTATTTCTCTTTCTGCCTGCGGTAGCTACTCTCCACGTTCTGCACAGGGATGAGAAGTCCTAGCAGCCACTTCTTGCCAAAGACTTCTTGCAGGTTCTGCCTCCAGGGCCGGGCTCTTACCACCATTCCTTTCCGCACCTGGTACCGTGTCTGCCCTCGCAGGATCAGCAGCATCTGGTGGCAGCAGAAGCCGGCGCAGGCCAGTCCGATCCCAAGCCAGAGGTAGAGCATGAGGATGACAAACATCTCAGAGCTAAGGAGAGCTCCTAAAAACCAGGAGGGAGAGAGGACAATAAAAGAAAGAGCTCAGACACACCCCACATGCAGTGTGACACAGTCCCAGGAGCCAATAAACCACCTGTTTTCTCTGGCCACAAGTGGGGAGGTAGGAACAACACAGGCTGCTTGCTCTAACTATATGAAATTATTTCAATGGACCTGCTGCAGAAATACTAAAATGATAACAGTCTCTTGTACACTTCTCCTTTTGCTGTAAATGTGAGGATCTAGATTACAGGGACAAATTCAGCCAGAAGTAAAGTATATCTATAAGACTCCCACATTATTCTGAAGAATGATTTATTTATTTAAGGATTTACATGCTTATCACAGGAAATCTAAGATTTCTAGGATTTTGAAAAGACAAGTGGAACCTATAGCATGTAGATCCTTCTAAGAAGCCTTACTGTTTGTATTAACAAGAGGCAGAAATATTTCAGATTTCTCTTTTTCTCTGTCTCCACTGTATGAGTATGTGTGCATATATATACATACATACACATACATACATACATATATATATATAAACGTTTAAAGAGAAAAATAAATCAATAATGACTTTCCTACCTTTGGGGCAAGGCAGTTTTCATGTAAATGCAAGAAAGAAACAGAAACCTTTCTAAAATACAATCCAAATTCCTTGTATTAGCTGCTGCCAGAATACTCAAAATATTTTGAATATCTGAAGCTATTATTCTACTGGGGGGTTGTATATAATTTTGATGAATATATTTGAATAAAATTATTCTGTAGGCTCTTTTCTCAACAATGATTTTAGAACTACTTCTGGAAAATATTAGCACAACGGCAGGTGTCACTGAGTGACCTTTCAGTGTGTAAGCAGATCTAAACCCATTAATATAACATTCTCGATGTGCCCATATGATGTTTATGCATGTATTTTGTGCATATTGGTCTTTTATTAAACACTCATATTTACACACGGGCATATTTACACAAAGGAAATGAAATGTGTGTCAATACTGGTATAAATAGCTGATGTCTTTTCACTGCTTCCAATAAGATTTAGAAATTAAAAGCTCTCACATGCTTCTATTCCTCTGGAAGACCATGGGCCCTACAAGATCAACTGTGATAGAGCAGGGATTGCATGGACTATAGAGACGTGCTGCCTAAAATAGGTACATGGGTGCTTCAGGTTTTAAGTTCAACAGAAGGGTCACTGGATATGCATCTCTTGCTTCCCTTATGCAGAAGGCTGGATTAGGTGATACCACCTGGTTTTGCAATCTATGAATCCCATCTTTTCCACCTGGCAGTGCTGTGAGAGATTTGGGCAGGCTCCTCTGAGGATAATTTGTTAGGACACTGACTACAGCCTCAAGCTTTCAGAGACTGTCTTCACTTGAAAAAGGTGCAGGATTCATTCCATTTTCTTCCTAAATGCAATGTCATCTTTCCCTTCTTATTAGATCCCATTCAGCTCAGTGGGCTCCATATACAACACAGCAAGAGAAGAACAAGCCCCTTAGGATAATGACAAATCCTCATACCAATTCTGTCAGAATAACTTAATCTACCAGGTAGGAAGCCCAGAGCCAAATACTGGATTCTCTGTCCCTCTTTTACTGGACCAGAGTGTGACAGACATTAGTTTTTTTTCTACAGCTGATACTGAGATGGGATATGGAGAGAGACATTTTCTTTAGACCCTTTGCAAGGCACCTATAAGCTTTATTTATCTGACTAGCTGAAATTCAGCATTCAGGAAGTAATTACCCTTGTTTCCCCTTGAAAATATTAAGCATCTCTGAGCCATCCTTTCCAAATACATTATTTTTTAACCTTTTTTCAGGCTATTTATATAAAGCATTTTCTATAATTTATTTTGTATGGTCCAATATGATGTATTTAAAATAGTGCTCTCCAACTGCCCCTTATACCCACAGTCTCTTTTAGTCTCAGATTCTTTTTTGCTCTAAGTGACCCAGTGTGATCTCAAGCTTACATTGCCAGATATTATCCATGCCAAAAAAGCTGTATTGTAAGCTGTAGTTATTGACTTTGGGTCAGATTCTGAAATCCATGCCTGAGTACAGTCTGGGCAGAATGAGCCAGCTGAAAACTTTCCCAGCATGAAAGCAGGGAACACTTAGTTGACATAAAACCAGCAGATTAACCCTTCATCCTCCTTTATTACTTCTGCAGTGCAGTGGGCATGATGGAGAAGAAGAAAGATAAAGTTTTTTCCCTGCTATCGCAGTCCCCTGTTTGGATCATACAACAACCCTTAAGTAATGAGCAACCTTTCTAGGTAACCATTCAAGACTGTGTTTTTCTTTTTCTGAAATGGAGGTTAAATGTGCTGGTAGAAACCCAGTAGGTCCTTCCTCCCAAGCAATCAAGACACCTCATGCCTGTATCTTGCTGTGTGAGGCAGCAGTTCTCTTCTCAGCAGAACTAGAGGTTTGGTGGGAGCTGCTGGGAGCTGCTGCCTCTCAAGGATGTTCTGGCTCTTAGCACACAGTCTAGCCCCATTGTGTCCCACTCAAACACTGCCCACATGCTGTCTTGACACCCAAGTTGCTGCCATCAGAGCTGGGGCTCTTCAGTGTCTCTGCAAATACATGCCAGGACACACCACTGTCCAGATGAGCCCTCAGAGTCAGAGAGAACTAATTCCTTGATAATCTCCTCCCATATCCCTGCTCCCCCTCCCAGACTGCTGTGCTGAGCAAAGCTTAGGCACAGGGGAAAATCATTTCCAGTGTTTTTAATGCTAGTAAAGCTCATGCAATATTATTTACAAAAATTCTTCTAGTTGGAAAAATGATTCCATAAAAATGTCATGGCAGGATTTCATGTTTATTGTCTTTCAGTGATTACCATGACAAATCTGCAAATTTGCCAAGTAGAGCGATATTTGTTTGTTTTCAGATGGCAACCCAGCCTGGAATCTGAAAAGCAAGCTGAGGCCTCTCTGGCTCCTGTATTCCCAGCAGAGGAGTCTCCACACTCAGATCTTAATCAACACTTCTGGTGACAGTGCACAAGCCAAAACAGACTCCCTTCTTACTGAGCTCAGCTGAACCTGCAAAGCTAAAATATATGGGATACCTATTTTAGTCTAGTAAAAGCTGATGTAAGTGTGTGAGCAGGAGCTGCCTAGGGGGGAGATGGCAATTTTCTGCAGTCGGTCTCAGGGCAGAGTAAAAGTCTAGGCTGTCTGCATAATCCCTTCCCTGAGGTCAGGATCTGTCTAACTCTTGGGTTTGGACAGAGAAAGGGTTGAAGTTGTAGATTTTGAGGGTGTTTTGAAAGGTGAAGAGGCAAGGCTTCTTGCTCTGCAGGAGCAGAGGATGAGTTATGGGAGCAAAATCAGGAGAGGGAAGGAGAAGTGTTGTGGAGATTTACAGAAAGGCGGGGAGAGAGAGGAAAGGGAAAGAAGTAGAAAGAAGGGTAAGGAATGGTAGCAGGGAGGAGGTATTTACTTTTTGTGTGGAGCTTTTGCATAGAGCAGCACAGAGAATTTTCCCTTCTTTGGGATTCTCTGTGGACTTGTGTCCCAGACTCAGGTCACAAGACAGGTAGCTAATAATGTCACATTAACTGCTCTCTCGGTTTCTGTTGCATGAACCCCAAGTCTCCTGTGCTGGAAGGATGAAAAGATCTCAGTAACTGCACTGCCAGGAGGCAGGAAGTGGGTGACAGTGAAGGGAGTGAGTGGATCTGGACAAGATAAACCTGCTAGGAAATGGGGAACCTGCAGATTTGTAGGGTTCCAAAGCCTACAGGACCCCACACCTCTACCTGTAGGATAGGCAAAAGATCCCCTATACCTGCAGTGAAATCCATCTCCTTTGTCTAATTACAACACACGTCCTGCACAACAGATAGCTCTATTTTATCACTACCAACTCAGTTATGGGGCATTTTCCAGAGCCTAATGCATTGGGAATATAGCTATGGATGTAACCTGGAGTGAGTCCCAGCTTCTATTTCAGGTGAAACAAAGTCTTTTGAAAAGGCTGGCTGCAGCCTCCAAAGAAGGCCAATTGTCCCTCTAGCCCATTTCCATACCACACCACACAGTTGGCTATCCAAGCAAGATCAGATCCCCCCATCTCAGGAGCCCTGGAGGAGAACCATGCTCCTCATCTCTGAGCAAGGAGTCCTTACCTGAGAAGAACTGGCTGATGGAGTGAGGCAGAAGAGTGAGGAAGGCCAGTGGGTCCGCAAAGGACATGGAAAGTGTGGCAGAAATGTAAGCCATGCCTGCCACTAGGGAGTCAAGGCAAGCCAGGGAGGTGTAGAGGCAGAACATGATGAAGTTTCGCATGTTCCTGCTCCCGATGCAGTTCCCTGTGAAGAAACAGTGGTGGTCATGCCTCTGGGTGACTCTGGCACACAGTCTACAGAAGTGAGTGCTGGGCAAGGCTGAGCCAGGGGACCTGCTTCCATCCAGCCAGTCTGCCACTTCGGCTCCTTTGCCCAAGTTTAAGTCCTTGCCCAAGTCCTCAGGGGAGCTCTGGATCACAAGGACGTAGTTGCCCAGGGCATTAGCTGAGAGGAAGAGGAAGAGGGCCCCATGCAGCAGAGCAGGCGAGAAAAGTGAGGTGGTGGAAGGGTCTCTGAACATGCTGGGGATGAAGACAAAGATCTGAAGGACGAAGGTCACTAGGGAGATGCACAAGAAGTAGGCTGGAGCGACAACATTGAGCAACCTGAGAACTAGCATTGCGGATTACGTTCCGGCGGGGGAAAGCAAGGAGAGAAGGAACATCACCGCTCCGGCTGCACACTTCATCCTTCCATTTCCTGCCGGGTCCCGGCCCCGCTGCCTTCGGGAAATGCCCTCCGGGGGCCGCTCTCCCTCGCCGCCGCCCCACGGCCCCTGCCGGGCAGAGGCAAAGGGACAGTCCGTGGGCAGCGACCGCTCCCCGGTTCCCGGAGGAGACACCCCGGCCCCGGCGCCAGCCTCCGGGGAACTTGCAGCAGCGGTGCCCCGGAGGGGCTGCAGCGGCTGGAAGGGGAAAGGCGGCTCCCGCGGTGTGCCGGCGATGTGAGCCCCGCTCTGTTCGCCTAGCAGAGTCTCTCTGCCAGGCAGGGTCAGTTTTGGTATTGCATGAGAGGAAAAAAGGTGGTGCTGGAGGAGGGGGGAGTGAATTGGAAAGGAGGGGTGGGAGGAGGAGAAGGGGAGGGGGGAGAGGTTGCTCTAATCCACTGCAATACGGATCAAATCCAATGCTCTAATTTATCCCTTAAAGCCACGGATCTACAGATTACCTCTATGACCGCTGCCCTGTTCTGCACGAAATTAGAAAATATACAAAACAGCTGGTCAAGTGCTGTCCGGATGCAACCTGCGGCTCTCGGCGACCGAGCCGGGGCAGCCCCGCAGCTGCAGCCGCAGCTCTGGCCGGGCACGATGCATCCCCGCCGGACGGGCGGCCACCCCCGGCCCCGGGGCTCAGCTTGCATCGTCAGGGCACAGGATAGCCGGGGGGGACAGGCGGCGGGCAGCGAGCTGGGTGGCGGTGTGGGTGCCCCGGCATCCCGAGCACACGGGCAGCCTTAAGGACTCCCCAGCACCGGTGCCTGCAGAGCCCCGGCGGCCCCGGACCCGCCTCGGCCGCGGCGCTGCGGGCTGCCCGCTGCCACCTTGCAGTCCCCTTGTCCCCGGGCGCGGCCAGTGCCGCCCGGTACCGGCAGCTGGCGCCGGCGGAGCCGCTGCTACAGCCGGCCATGCCGAGATCCCCACAGCAGAGGAGCTGGAGTGAAGCCCGGAGTCTGCCCTGTTCTTCCTTTCCCTCTTCCTCTTCCTCTCCCTTCCTGCTCTTTTCCCGTCCCTCCTCTCTCTGCCCCTGCCTCGTGTCTGTCTCTCTCCGTCGATTGCCCCGTGTCTCTCCCCGTCCCTGTTCTCGTCCCTGTGCTCTTCAACCCCGGACTTCTCCTTCTCCCTCTCTCTCTGTATCTCCCTCCCCCGTCCTGTTCTTGTCCGGTTGTCTCCCTCCCCGACCCTCCCCGTGTTCTGCCCCCGCCCCGGCCCGTCTCTCCCGTAGCTGTCCCTTCAGCACCACCCGCACCTGCGGCAGGTCCTTCCACCTCCTGCCGAGCACAATCTGACCCAGGAGAAAGAAAAGTGTTCTTGGGCCTCTGAGGTCCTGACAACTCCCATGGGGATAGGAGAAGGGTGATAAGAGGCATTTTGCTTCTCCAACCCTCAGAACACCATTCCTTCCCACAGTGTGGGAGAGAGAGGCAAGGTGAGGTTTCTGTGTGTCCCCGTGCCTCCCCAAAGCTGTCCCTGTTGGAACCAGCATTGGAGGCAAGGGGAAATGTA
Source organism: Thryothorus ludovicianus (assembly GCA_013397245.1). NCBI lineage: Eukaryota > Metazoa > Chordata > Aves > Passeriformes > Certhiidae > Thryothorus > Thryothorus ludovicianus. The sequence goes on from VZTB01002445.1 coordinate 84,844, forward strand.
GGGGGGAGTCGCTGCAAGTTCAGAGCTTCCCTTAACACAAGCAGGAAATTCTTTGATCTGGGCAGGTGGTGCCTGGGCAGTAGCAGTAGCCTGGTGCTGGTAGAAGTTTTGCAGACATGTGTTTGTTCTCTGACAGCTACACACCCTCACCCCCCTCTGCCCACCCACGCTCTTCTTGTACTGTCTACACAAGCTCTGTGCACAGCCTCTCCTTCTCCTACACACCTACGTGCTGCACCCTCCCAGCTCGGATGAATAGCATCCCTGTCTCCCTCTACAGATGAGCCACCCATGACAGGAGAAGGGAAGAGAAGAGGGCTATTGGGATGCAGCTGTGTCCCCGGGGACAGTCAAACTCTGCACTGGTGAAAAGTCAAAGAAAAAATGCATTTTACACAATCTTAGGTCCTAGGCTTACTGGCCAGCCCCTCAGCACAGACCCTGCAACGCCACAAGAGACTCTCCCTTTGCCTGAAGGTTCAGAGCAAAATGAAAGTGTGTTTCATGTCTCAGTTTCTAGGGAGAGAGTACTGGAGGAGAGAGTGGCTGTGCTTGTCTCCTGCATGTGCACTAACATGGAAGGTGATGACAGCAACCAAGTGTTCAAGGGTTCTTTATTAGAATAACTTTTCTCCCAGATAACTTTCATGGTTCAACATTTCTGAGAAAAGCAGTGACAATAACACAAGCAAGTGCAAACCAAGCCTGTAGGCACTGGATCTGCAGTGACGAACAGCTAAGAGACACCTCTGGCAGAGCTGAAGGGGAAGCTGCTCAGAACGGATCTAGTTTTCACTCCCACCTCCCTCATTCTCCTGTCACGACTACTGAGAATAAAAATCCTCCAATATTCCCTCAACTCATCAATTTAAACTAGACTGAGCCTTGCAATAGAGATACATGACCCAGTCTAGGTTTTATCTTTAAATAATCAGACAGTGTTTTCTCCATATTTTAACAGCTTACATCAAAATAATAATAAAAAAAGAAAATTACAGAGAAATCTTTTCATGTCATGAAAGACTCCCGACTGAGGGGACTGCATCTCATGAAAGGCATTAAGCCTGCCTACATAGGGAACATCAAAAGCTGTAGCCAAAGCAGAGGGGGGAGGGGAGGGGAAGGGAAGGGAAGGGAAGGGAAGGGAAGGGAAGGGAAGGGAAGGGAAGGATTGGTTTCCACTGGAATGGAAGATTGGTGAGGCAGATTATTCCCTACATTCTCATTAAAATTCTTCTGGCACATTGATGCTTATGATTTGTCACTGTCAAAATAGTGGATTCATATTTTACAATATAGCAAAAAAATCTTCTTTCAGTGCTGTTGTGTTGATATTATGAGCTGCTTGTAGGATGGGGGAGAAGTTGACTGGAGATGAATTTGCCTATGTATACACATGTGTATGTAAGAGAGATATGGGTAAATAAGGAGATTAGCACAGGAAGTAAGCAAAAAAATGGGAACAGTAGTTAATTTGGAGGAAGCATTAAAAAGTAACATTAACTGCATGAAATGGGTTTTCTTCTGCTGTAAAACCATCATCATGAGACAATATGGATGTGTGACACTCAGAAATATTTTCTCCTTTTTTCTTCTCTGAGTCTGGTTGTGTCCCAGGAGATGGAGTATTTCCCTATTCTGCTTCTCAGCCATAGGTAAAATCACTTCACTTATGTGTCAAGATTTTCTTGCCTTTTGAGTGTGGCAAGGATTAGGCTATCTGCCTTTGTCTGGAAGAATTTGGCAGCTGGGCACAAGAAACATATGTAAGATTAATTCATTGTTTTCATTACCTACTGTGCAGATATTCTCCAGAAATCAGCACAGCATATCACAGCCAGTCCCTCTGTCACCCCAGCCTTGATGATGCTGGGTGTCATCACTCTGCTCTTCCCTGATGGCCAGTTGTGTGCAGGGACTTTCCTTAGTATGGACTCTTTCCCAATATGTCCCTTTGGCAAGCAGGGTAGGAAACCACTGTCATAATCTATACAGCTGTCAGCCAGCTCATCTCACTCAGTCATCTGGGCTACATTTGATAATGGCTGGCAGATGACAGGTTTTGTAGCTTTGTCCCCAGAACTTCTAACTCTCTGCGCTCAGAGATTTCAAACAGAGTAAAATACTGTTCCAGTTGATGCCATTCTCTGATACAGCCTGCCCAACATCTTTGAAGATTTCACTTTAAATTGCATCCCAAATTATGTATAATTTCTTCCATTGCAAAATGTGCATTGCCTTAGCCCACACCATTAGTTTATGGTTCAAGATACAGTCTGATGGTGATTTTTCCTGGAATGAGTAATTTAACTTCTGCTATTTTCTGTGACATTTTTAAAGAAATTAATGCTCTCTGTAGTAAACCAGGTGCTGCTTGATTTAAATTATCATTTAACTACAAATTTTATAAAGTGGTTTCTGGTTTGGTTTAGTCTGGTTTTTCTTTTTTCTGGGTAGTTAGCCTTCAAAATTTAAACACCCACAATGTCTAGAGAGGTTTTCTGTTTATTTAGGTAAAGCTGAATGGCCAAGAAAAGTAACAGGGGTAGCCTAATGTCTTCAGTTCAGCAACAAAATAAATATAGCATGGCTGAGCTGCATGCCTTTATGCTGAATGGCTTCAAATCTGCCTGGATGGAGGCATGAATACTGAGAGCAAAAGGGTGCTCAGGCCTTTCCTCATTCAATTCTGAGTTGTACTACATAGGTTGTCAGGACCTGATCTGCAAACACAAATCTAATGCTAAGCTTCTACTCATAGTGAGAAATGGCCTTCAGAGGCTGACTCAACCTTCTTTCCCAGTTTTCCATACCCTTCCTCCAAGTTTACCTGTCCTTTGTAGACAAAAGTCTGATAAAGTTCTGAAGATCTCAGGTGATGGAGATTCTCCACCACCTCCAGGCTATCAATTCAGCTACTTTGTTTTAGAATATTTCATGCACAATGTGGCACTCCCTTGCAGAAGTATAAGGTCTTAGTCCTTATCCCAGTGGATTCAGAGAAAGATAAATCCTTTCCTCACTACAGTCTTTTAATTGAAAGTGGCTACCATGCTTTCCCTAGAAGAAGCCATCCATGTCCTTTAATACTACTTCTTGGATTGTGTTTGAAAACCTCTGAATGAAAGAGTGAGTGTTGTGGGGTATTGTTCCTGTTGTACAAGCACCTGAGAGGGGCATCCAGCACTGAGGTCAGGCAGACTAACAGTGGGGTTTTAGGCAGCTGGGTTTTAAATTATGTAGATTGTCCATTGTGCTGCTTCAGTTGTGCTGAGGGGTTTGATGAGGAGGATGTTTATTAACAAAGGAAGAGATGGTAACACACTTCCAAGGAGCTGGGATATCACATTGTTCGTGATGTTCTGGTCCATTCTAGACAGCTCATGCAATGGAGCAACAGTCTTGTGTGAAAAAAGGGCTCTAAATCACAATTTATGGTGTGCCCCACTGTGTCGGGAAAACTATTGCAAAAATCAACATTTCACTTGCTGTTTGTTGGTGGTGTCAGGAAACAAACTTTGGCACTCAAGTAAATTTCAGTGTCAGAGCATAACAGCAGGAAAAGAAAATGTTGATGATAGGTGGGAAAGGAGTATTGTGGAAGGGAAGGCACTCTTGGGCCCAAGCTCAGGCTAGAGTTGTTGTCCTGGGCTATAGTCCACTCTCCTCCACCCCCCTGGCCCTGCAAATGGCCCCTAAGTTCTGTTCTCATAATTCTTCCTCTAGGAGACTCAAGATTCTTCCCTTCCAGTGCCTACAGCTGCTCCCTTCATCAAACCCTGCCCATAATACTGTCTCAGCACCAGAGGAATGGCTGAATGCTGCAGCAAAACCCCCAACGAAAAGTTCCATAGTGAAAAGAAGAAGAAGGACAAGAGAGAGGGATGAACTACAAGCATTTTGTTCCTGCAAAACTCCGAGCGTCCTCTGCAGGTGTCTGGGTGCCCTTGAATTCCTATCATCTTCAGCAGGCTTCAGTACCAGACATTATATCCTGACAGTAAGGTGTTATGCTCCACTTGATGGGACTCTTCTCCTTGTTTTCAAGGTACTTGAAAGTACACAATAAAACATCTCTAAAAACCTTTGTCTCAGATGACTGATTTGGATCTCCTGAGCCGTAAAGCTCAAGCTGGCTGAGCAGACTCATCATTCCCAGGTAACTATCATGTAAAGTTATAGGAGCAAAGCTCCTGACATTCTGCGTCATTTCCAGGGGGGACATTGCAGGAACAGAGCTCTAAAGGAGTAGAAAATTAAACTAATAAATGTAAATGATGTTTCTTGCAAGGGAGGGTTAAACTCCAAACTAACAGGCATGAATATATGAGGATGATCATCTGAAGCAATTTTCTGTGAGTAGAAGCAGCTACTGCTCCAGAAATTGTGCACTGCCCTTTTTCACAGGTCTGGCATCTTCCTTCTCACCCTCAGCTGGCTGCCCAATTCTCGTCTGCCATTGTTAGATGCTTTGAGCATTGTGTCAAATTTATACTGGGCACATCAAGATACAGGAGCCCCGGTCTTCCTTTCTGCATGTGAAGTGTCAAGCACACCTAGGGAATCCTATAAATAATAAATAACAATAACACACACATATATTCATAACCAAGTCATTGTTTATGTAGTGAATATTCAGCACACACCAGATGGTTTCTCTTTCACTGCCTCCAAAATGGAAATGACCAGTTACTAAAGATAAAATATTCCTTCCCTCTGCTGCTTCCCTAGGGCTCCTACTTGTTGTTCTCTTGAAGAACTGCTGCTCCCTAGAGAAAAAAGTCTTTCAGCCTCCGAAACACTGAAATCAGATCTGAAATATGAAATGTTTCAGCAGAAGCTGCAGATAAACGAATACAGTGTTAAATCAATTCCAGAAAATAGACTTAGATTAATCCTCCTGCCTGCTGCAGCAGTGCTCTGGGAGAATCTCTCTCCCCACTGTCACATGGCTGCTGCCTCTGCTAGCAAGATGTCCCTCCACTGACTCTGTAAGAGCAGTTCCTAAATTATTTTTTACTCTTCAAAAATGCTAGCTAGCAGCCCGTGCACTACATGTACTACACACAGCCACCACCCAGCCACACTGCAGGTGGCAATGATTTTAACTGACTGATTTTATCTGTTGCTACACGGAGGGCCAGACTCTGCCTGTTTCATTTCCACCCATCCCAGTGGCTGCAGTTTTCATTTAAGATCTCTTCCATAAGATGCATTAACAGCACTCGGAGCAGAGACCAGGCCCTCAGCCACTCAATGCCAAGTCAAACCATCTTGCTTCTTGCCTTTTGTTGTCCCCATCTGCAACACATAAGCTTGCCCAGCTCCATTGAAGGTGATGGTCCCATCCCATCCCTCAGTATGAAAGACACTGGGCTCAAACCATGGCAGATTTAGGAGGACCTTGAGTCCAGGCACTTCACTTTCCTAGCACATATTTAAGCCCCAGATTTGGTGCAGAAGAAGGGCCATTGTCTCTGCCAGTCAGGTGCCCATATGGAGAGAATTCCCACACTGATCCCTTGGTCAAGGTGCATTCTGTGCAGCTCTGAGCTAGACATCTGTTCAGCACCATCACCAGCCAGGGCATCCTCTGGGCAGCTCCCTGCCCCTACTGGTGATGAACAGCACCTTTTCCTGGGACCAATCTGGCTTGTTTTAACAGAAGAAATTCAAAGTACTGTTTAGGAAGAAGGGGCAGAACTATGTCCTCTTCTCAGGAGGCTGGAGGCAGCCCTACATTCACCTTTTCCCAGTCCCTGGACTTTCAGGGAAGGCAACTCTTTCTCTGTGCCAGAAGGATGGGGGTGGGGCTGGGCAAGCTATCCCTACAAATGTTGGGAGCAAACCCCAGGCCCCTGAGGCCAATACCACCTCTGGGCTGGGCAGGGCTGAAGGGTAAACCTTGTTCTATGAATATAAACCACCTAGATGACCAAGGAAAAATAATTGAAATGCTACCTTCTTTTTTCTGTAGGAAAAGAAAGCCATGGTTTGATCATGGGTAGCTGTGTGCCAGTTTCCAGGAATCACCTGATTATTCAGTATCAAACAAATGAAGACCTTAGCACTACTTTGAGCAAGACCAAGGTTAAGCTGATGGCACTCTATCACAGTCAGCTACACATGATTCTGCCAGAAGAAAGAGCATGCATGTGTCAGATGCTAATTTCCTTCATGCCCAAGCTTCTGAGCACTTCCAAAGGCCAATGGTAGTCCAAGGACTATAAAGCCACTGTGGTGTCTCCTGTGGGACAACACCTTCAGTTATATTCTCCCTTCTTGCAGGGGTAGTGACTGAGTGAGGAAAACCAGAAGACTGCTCTGGAGAAGCAGTGGTTCTCCTCAGGGGAGGACTGTAGGGAATACTTACTGAGGATCACAGTGTAAATAGCAAGAAGAAGGGTGAATTATATCCATCTGAAGACCCACTGAGGGGCTAAGGGAGGAAACAAAAATGAGGAATAAATATAAGGGAGAAGTTCCATATCAGTGAGCCTTGGACATTCTCCATACTTGTCTTCGCTTGCTTCTTTCAGATTCCTGTCTGGTGGATTTGGGGTAAGCAGAGCCAGTAGCTAGGTTTCCAAAATGCCTGCCAGAAGTAGGTCAGAATCTGCTTCACTCATGCTTGGGAAAGGGAGCTATCCCAGAGAACTGGAGGGAGTAGCAGGCACCTTCTTCTCCGGAAGCAGAGGGAGCTGTGGCTGTATAGCGGAGAGCAAGGACAAGGTCACTTTTGGGCTTCAAGGGGACCAGGGCCAAGAAGAGCCCTGTGAAGAGATCAGGTAGAGGGAATCCTGGCATGATGTGGAGGACAGGATGTGGAGGAGCTGGGAAATAAGAATGGAAGAGATGAAGATGTGGGGATGGAGAGGATTTCAGTGTGATGAGAAAGCTGGAGAGAACAAGGGTGGCCGGGGACAGGAAGATCCAGCAGAGAGGCTGGGGTGATGGCCGGGATGAGAGGGTCGGGGGGCACTGGATTGCCAGACACCCTTCCAGCACCGACCCCCCTCGACATATCTCGGGCACCGGCGCCCTGCCCGGTTTTCCAGCTGCTCCGAGCCCCTCTCCGACACGGCCAAGGAAGAGCTGCAGGTCCACGCCTGCCAGGTGAGTCGGGATGAGACAGCCACATCCCGAGGAACTACCGGCGGGCTGCTGGGGATGGGCTGGCACATGGAGGGGCACGTCTCGGCACGGCTCGGCACGGCACGGCATGGCACGGTGCTGGGCGTGGCAGGGATGGCGGGCCGGGCCGGCAGATGGCGCCGGGAAGCCGCCGGGAGCTGCGGGAGCGGTGGAAGGAGGTGCGCGGGAGGGAGGGGAGGAGTGCGTGTCCTGCCCGCGGTCTCACCGGGCGAGGATGTCTGTGGATGTGGGGTGGGAGTCAACCATCACTACCCAGGAGAGATCTCTGCCCTGTCTCCCTCTCCAGCTCCGCCGGGGAGCCCCCAGCCCTGCAGCTGTGATCAGCCTTGGGAGGGCAGCTCTTTCTTCCCGAGCAGGATCCACATTCAAAGCAGCATCCCCCAGCCACAGCTCCCCAGATCTGCAGCCCTCAGTACAGGAGGATAAAAGATGCATCAGATGTGAATCCTACCTGCTGCAGTGGGATGGTCTTTTGCAACGTGGCTAAATATGCCCCAGCTTTTGTTTGGGAGGTGCAGTGCTTTCTCCATTTTTGTTATGCCACCTATTACATTGGTCACCAACAGGGAGCAAAAGAGCTGCTGCATCTGCCTTGTCTCAGTACGGTGGAGCTCTCCCTGCAGCACTGGGTCTGCTGAAGCACTAGCAGGGCTGCCACTTTGCTGAGCTACCTGGGAAGGTGGATGAGGGACCAGATATATGTAGGGCTGTGATCAGCAGGGACCACCAGTGTTTTAGGACTTTGCTTATCGTGGGGTGGCATTATTAGCCATAATTTTTTTGTTATTCACTCACATTTCCCTTCTGTTTTTAGTTCAGTTGAGCATTTCCAGATTCTCCCAGATGTAACTCCAGTCTGATAAACTTCATATTATCTCCACCTGAGGGGTGCCTTCATTTCAGTGCATGTGGAAAGGAAAGGAAAGGAGGGATAAAAGAAGTGCAAAGAATAAAACCATAGAATCAGAGGGGTTTGGGTTGGAAGGAATTTTCTGCATCACCTAGTTCCAATGTCCTGCCATCAGCAGGGACACCTTCCACTAGAATAGGTTGGTCAAAGCCCCATCCAGCCTTGGCCTTGAGCATTTTCAGAGAAGGGGCCACCATAATTTCTCTGATCAACTTGGTCCACTGCCTCATTACTCTCACAGTAAAGAATTTCTTCCTAATATTTAATCTAAACCTACTTTCAGTTTGAAACCACTGCTCCTTGTCATATCACCACATGTCCCTGAAAGAGTTCCTTTTCAGCTCTCTTGTATGCTGCCTTTAGGTATTGGAAGGCTGCTATAAGCTCTCCCTGGAGCCTTCTCTTCTCCAGTCTGAATACCCCCAATTCTCTCAGCCCATCTTCATAGAAGATGAATGAAGTTGAATGTGATAAATTATACACACAGTAAAAACACAGGTAAAGCCAGCAGCACGAGCAGGGAAATCAATAAAATAATTCTTTGTTATCAACTAGGCTCAAATGTTGCCCACATGTTCCAGGCAGAGAAATAGCTGAAAGTAGCTTGTCAGTGGGTCAGAAGAGACTCAAAGAGACATTGTGTCCTTCATAGAATGTGTGGCTTCACCAGGGAACATCTTGCTAGGAAGTGCTGTGGATGTCCAAATTTCATATGCTTCTGAATCTCTTTCAAGAGCGATGTGTTTGCTGGTAAATGAGAGAGGACACCAAAGCATCATTCACATGCTCTGTTCTTACACTCTTCTCAAGATGTTTGCTGCCAGCCATTTCCAGAAACTTCCAGAATGATAACCTACACAAACCTATTTTCTGACCTAAAACAGCTCTTTTTTTTTTTTAGGTTTTTTTAAATTTTTATTTTTTATTTTATTCTAGCTCTATTTTTTACATAGAAGAAGGGTCAATGAGCTACTTAGAAAAGTTTTTGTGGAGTATTTTGTTTATGAGACAGCCTATTTAGAGTTAATGACTTTCACAAAGGACTGTGCCACTGTGCATTAGTGAGCTGCGCTGCTGGCAACAGTTTTAGCCAGGGAGAACATCAGTGCATGGAGTGTTTGCTCCCAGGAAGGCTGGCATGTGGGCAGAGACACAGCCTGCACACAGAGCCCTGTATTTGGCCAGAACAGTATGGTTCATTACATGATGTGCATCTTCCTCACTGCCTCTCCCAGCTCAGCCTGTTAGCTTACATCTTTCCCCTATAATCAACTGTCATTCTCATTAAAACTACCATCACTTTTCCCCAGTCTATTTGAAATCAGCCTTTCATTGCTCTAAACATAATAAAAAAAGTCATTTACTGCTTCAGAAGGTCAAGTGCTCAGCCTGGGTTTTTTTCTCCTATGTCAGGAATTACCAGTTGTACCTCTTGAAGCAGAGGGGTCATTTCCCTGACATTTCCAGAAAACATTTCACTCTGATCCATAACCTCTATTTCAAGCTCCATATAACTATGTGTCTATTTTGTTTCTCTCTCATATACATTTGTCTAAGAGAGGGAGATGTTTTTTACACAGGGTAAATGAACCCATGTTCCTTTCTGGATCCATTTCCATTAGGAAGGGGCATGCACATCCTAGGCTTTGAGAGCAGACACAAAGGGCCACGTCTGGTATTGAGGGTAGGTGAGCAGTGGGCCTGATCTCTGGGGAAGTGCAGACTACTTATTTGCAGAATAATACAAGGATGTTTGATGCACAAAAGCTGAATTGGAGCTATCAAGTGCATGCCTGAATGTCTAGCTCTATACTGGGTCCTCCTTCAAGGAGGTGAGTGAACCATTACGTGTTCCTCACACAGTATTGGGGCAGGGTAAAGTGGAGGAACATTTGATTAGTGGCAGGATGTTGGGTTGAAGAGAGGAAAGCCCCAGTCAAGAATTTGCACCGTTTGCTTGTAGTGATGCAGGAGCAGGTGGGAGCATCCCCAGAGACACTGCTGCAGGCAGTAGGGGCTGGCAGCCAGGAGGGCTGGGGATGGCACTTGTGAAGATGAGCATGTTGGGTTTAGGCTGCACTGGGGATGTGGACAGATTGAGTTGCCTGTGCTGAGGACCCAGCTATGGTGTCCTTTGGAACAGGCCTGGTGGTGTCTGGGCAGCACCATGGGAATATGTTGCTTACCCAGGCCAGCCAAACAACAGAGATACAGAGTCACAGAGAAATCCTGTGCAAACACTGAACCACACTGTCGCACCTGACTGGCAATTGGGAAGAGCTAATTAACATATTTTAATGCAACTGATTAGTGCATGGTCACGCAGCCTGGGTGCTGGGTGATTTTTGAAGCAGATTTGAAATTATAAGCATGCAGACACCAAGCCACGAGGGAGCTGGCATGGGGGAGAGATGATTTCCCAGCATAGTAGCTGGGGCCTCAGTTTCTCAACTATTCCCAATGGCAAGCTGCCTTCAAAGGGCCCTGAGAAGGTCCGGGGTGAGCTCTTGAAAATTAAGAAATTAACTTTTTTAATTAACGGAACTGAGGTGGCTGGTATGATGGTGGCTCAGCCTCTGCTGCAGCTCTCCTTGCTTCTCCTTTTGCACAGCGTAAGTCCCGTGGTCTCCTGTGGGAAGGGAGAAGAGCCTTGCCTGAGGCCGGGGGTGGCCGCAAGGCAGCCCTCAGCGGAGGGCACGGAGCCCTCCCGGCGCTGGGGCCTCTGCTGGATGTCGGGGGGTGTGCGGGAGGTGCGGCCCCTCATTCGGGCTGTGGGGCAGCCCGGCGTTCCCCGGCCGAGCTGGGGCTGGGGCTGCCTCAGGCCGGAGCGGTACCCGCAGCTCGCCCGCCCTCCCATGTGCGCACCGCAAGGCGCTGCTGCCGGCGGGAGCTCCGTTTCCTTAGTTACGGCAGGCAGGAGATATTCCGGGAAGGAGGCAGGCAGCGCTAGGAAAAGGCGGCAGGTCTGGGGAGAGACGGCCCTGCGAGGAGCCCGGGCTGCACCAACCCCGTACACCGAGCCTGACCTGCCTGGGCTCCCTCTCCCGGGTGTCCGCCCGGTGCCCCGAAATCCAGATCGAAGGAATGCCGGGCGCCCACGGCCGGGACCGGGGTCGGCACGGCAGGGCTGCAGTGCCATGCCAGGGGCAACCCAGCCAGCACCGCGGCGTGAGGGTAGCTCCTACCCCCGCAGGTGTGAGCTTCCATCTCTGCCCAGGGAAGAGATCCCCCACTCGTCCAGGGATGAGGAGAAATCCATTCCTGCTTTTGCAGCATGAAAATAATGTACAGATTCTATCAGCCTTCCAAGGAAATAAATAATTCTGTCCTAGAAGTCGTTTGCAGACAAGAAAGTCGGGGGCCACATGCAGGACTGTGCTATGCCATTTTGTGCTTTTGCCCATTTCAAGCCTCACCTCCCAGGTTCTGTACCCAGGCCTGCCCACACTGCAGAGCCCCATGGAACCCTGCCCTGCCTCCCACCCCCGCCTAGGGAGATCAGGGCTCTCTCAGAAATTTGCCTACAGGCAGCCATTTCCCATAGGCTCACACGCAGTCCACACTACATTCAACCCTGGTAGGGAGCAGCCAGCGTGGGGATATCCTGGCAATGCCATGTGCCATGCCAAGATGGGCTGTCAGCCAGGGGTGCAAACACAGTCTAGTTGGCTCCAGGTGCAGGGATCAAGGACTAAAGGGTGTTTTCATTCTGTGATCCTTCAAGTTTGCCATTGGTCTGGGTAAATTGCAGTTTTGCAGATTCACAAGCATCAGCTCCATAGGGGTATTCAAAGGCACATCTCCAGCTAAAGGCCACACCTTTGCCAGTATTTGGCTCTGAAGCTTGGAGACACTGGTGCTGCCCAATGGTAAACTAACAGCCTTTTAAAAAAACATAGACACAATAGCCTTTTTCTACAAATGTCATTCTCAGGGACAGTTCCATCTTAATGGAAATGTGTCTAGCCAAATTCAGCCTGAGTGCCTCAGTCTGCCTGGAGAAATTCAGCGTGAATATTAAAGCCATAAATGATGTAAAAAAGGAATTACAATTGGGAGATTCATACAGATGACAGGATGCAGTGCTACAGTCCCAGCTGCCAAGCAGCTCCATGTGCCTCATCTCCTGCTGCCTCTGGCTGCAGCTCCACATCTCTCCTGCACTGCTGCAGAGTTATAAGCGATGCAGGAAGGAGGCATTGTGCTCCTTCACACACAGAGCTGGAGCTGAGCCACACTGCTCATGCTTCTCAGGCATATGGAGGACTTAAAAACCATGGGATGCCTGAGCCCTTGTGAGACCGCACCTGTAAAGCTCTTCTTGGGCCAAAATCATGGCCACTGAGGCCCAGTACATAACAGAAAATGAAGTTTTTCTCTCTTTTGGGGCCACTCTGTACTTCCTTTTTTTGTTTACTATTCTTATTCTTATTCTTATTTCTTATTCTTATTCTTATTCTTATTCTTATTCTTATTCTTATTCTTATTCTTATTCTTATTCTTATTCTTATTCTTATTCTTATTCTTATTCTTATTCTTTTCCAACTAGGCACAGTCTGGGCCAGAGGCAGGAAGAAACAAGTATCTCCAGGGAATGACTTACACACAAGCTAGGTTTGTCCAGCTTTCTGTGATCCCTGATGTCTTTGCAGGCCAAAGGAAGGGGAGACGGGGTTCCTTTGGAAATGGGGCAGCTCACCAGCAGCAAGGTTGCCAGATCTGCGCAGAAGTCAACATTTCTCAGCAGTGTTTGCCAGTTTAAATGACCAAACATGTTGGCTTCCAGTTCAGTAAATCAGAGAAGCCATGGCTTATGAAAAGTAATCTTTACTTTCTTAGAAGTAGGGGGTCAAATATTGGGGACCCAGTAGCAGATCACAGTCATGAGGTATTTTAGAAAATCCCCGTGGATTTGTTTCTCCCACAGGCTCCCATTACTAAGCTGGCACGGCCATCTCTGCTGTCTCCTGAAGTGTCCCCTGATGCACAGCAGCAGCCAGGGTCTCCAAGCCCCCAGTGATGCTATAGGACTGACACTGGCTTGTCTGGAGCGAGAGGACAAGCTGCATGGCTTCTGCTCATCATATATATGGCTAAAGAAGATAGCAGTAAAAGAGATTTGGAAATATGTTTTTTATTCAGCTGTCTCCTAAAGTTTTAGGCATGTGTTGCTTGGGCTACGGTAGCTCCTGAATGGAGATAAAGGTCTCATTTATATGAGACTCATTTACATGAAACTGAAGTTTTATCAAAAGACATCATGTTGTAGCCATCCTGTTCTCTGCACCATACTCCAGCAGACTAGAAGTCAGCTGAGTGGTATCTCAGCCTTGGGGAGAGTGTAAAAAGAAAGACACAACAGGGGACACCAGGCTTTCACTCTTTGGCTCCTCATGGTCTGTGAGCTATGCCAGCCATTTCCACCAGCAGTATGAATGAAGATTCTTCGCTGGCAGCTGTTCTATTATGTTCATTCCCTGATGCTTCTCCTGATGATTTTCATAGCTGTGCTTGTGAGACTGGAAGATCCTTAAATGGCTGGAATTTAACCACTGGACTGTGGTTCTTCAGCCCAAAATAGATTAAATGGGCCAAAACAAGCCTTCAGATGATGCTGCAGAACAAAACTATTTATACAGCATCTGGAGAAGTCATAGATGTGGGGCCCCAGGTCCCCCACACGAGGTGGGAGCGATGAAGCACTTGACACGTCAGTGAGACTTCTCTTCAGTCACATTCTTGTGACTGTTCCCTGGTAGCCCACTTGCAGATGTGTCTCTGACCATCCCTTGGGAACAATGCTGGCAGCCCTGAGGGTGCTGCGGGCGGTTTCTGCACTGTCTGCATTCTCACGGATTGGAGAAATGGGGAGCAGGCTGGGATACTCATAGAAAACAAGGCTCTCAGTGCCCCTTTGCACTTGGTGTGTCAGGTTCCTCTCTCTCCTGCTAGTCATTTCTGATGAAGGCAGAGACCTTCTGCAGGAACAAGACCCCTTAGGAAGTTTCTTAGCTACCACCCCTGCTACCACCCCTGCCAAGCATCTGAGCAATGTTTCATCAAGGAGAGGGGTTTTGCAAACGGGTTGAGTCTCAAACGTACCCACCCACCTGCCCTATCGCTGTGGGGGCTGAACCCCGTGTGCCCCACCGCCCCGGCTGATGGCCCCGGAGGCCGGTTCCGCTCGCCCCCGGGGCACACTCCGGGCAGCCATCCCGAGCAGCCCGAGCGCCGCGGCAGCTGCTCGGAGCGGCGGATGCGGCGGGCACAGCCTCACACCCAGAAATAGCCTGAGACGCGCAGACCCCGCAGCCAGGCGCTCCGCCGGCAGCTCCCCGCCCGCTCCCCGCTCCGAGCGCCGGGGCCGCCGCCTCGCCGCCTCCTCCCCGCACGGATGCCACGGGGCGCACGGTAGGCAGAGC